>CASHTH010003081.1:0-10764 GCA_030341885.1 Geodia barretti
TGTCAAAAGTTGGATCTGATTGAAGTAGAAAGTGAAACATGAAAATCCCAATGTATGGGCATAATGCAGGACAACCTGTGTCATCCCTATATACTAAGTACTACCGTACTTAGTATATAGGGATGAGATAGGGAGGCTGTTACACTCACCAACTATAAAAATGCAAAATCGGAACCTGGCAGGGAAGAGTGAAGGGGCAGTTAAACTATTGCAATACTCTGACTCACACTCTGTCCTTGAGGTCGACATTTACAGGTTAGAGTCTCTCTCAGGACGCGGGGATGGTAGCTCTGCTGGAACATGTGGAGGTCCACTCTTTTGTCGTACTTGAATCTCACTCTCTGTGTCTCCTCGTGTGTGTTGAATGAGTTCATGAGGACCAGCGGCTCGTCGCTGTTGTGCTTCTTGTTCAGATACGGCACGACCAGGGAGAGAGGAGGGGGAGGAAGGGACTACATAATTAGTTGAAGAGAGATATTGGTGAGTGAAGTGAGCCTACCTAGTCATCTCAATGAGGCACATATTGTAATGTTTTACGTTATTCAAATACATATGCGGAAAATGCAACTACTCGCATTTGTTTTCCAAAAGCATTCGAAATTTTGGTTATCATAGTGAATAAGCAAGTGCATGGATAGATTTTTCACTTCACAACAGCCTTTTAGGGTCTTTTGGGTGGGGGAGGAGAAAGAGTCTGGCATGTCTCGTAAATGTTCTGTACATGTCAAGACTTGGTGTAGGCAACCACTGAACGGAAAGGTTGTGGATGTACACGTATGTTCCAGGGCCTTTCTTTACCGGAATACGTCAGATAATACTCGCACTAGGGAGACTAAAGGCATGTGAAGTCCAGAGGGGGAGACAAGAGAACAGGAACATCAGGTCTACCTGACCTCCTTGAATAGTCAGGTCAGATGCGAGCATGGGAATCATGCACATCACATGTGCTCTCTTGCGTGTATCTTTTGCTCGTAAAACGAACAATGCTGCACACTATACACACATATTGGGACGGGTTTAGCGTGCAATGTCACTGCTCTGGTGGGGGTGGGAAATCAGTATTATGCTATAACCCAGTTGGGGTTTGGTAAGTCGAGAAGTTTGGAATTGATAATGAGCTAGACCCAAGTTGGTTAGGGCAATTTCTTGTGTTTCCTGCATTCTCTTTGCATCCAACAGAGCAACCCACGACGGTGTTTGGTGAGAAACTGAGGGATCAGGTAGAAGAAAGGCTTTCCTTTTTTTTGAGTCGGGGGAGCTTCCCAGCAAAAACATATGCCGTGATGCAGGAGGCAATCTCTCTGAGTCTCAGCTTCAAGCCGACAAGATGGACCTCTCTTTGGACGCCTCCTTCACTGCTGGGGAAAGGTAAGAGAGTGTTACTGATTGTGAAAGATGAAATGGGTTTCACGTTCACTTGTAGTGGTGGTGGGGAGAAGAAAAAGAAGAAGAAAAGGAAGTGGAGAGGTGAAGGATCCTATCTCCTCCTCCTCTTCCTCTCTCGTGCAGTTGTGAAGTGCCCCAGAGGGCCTCTGCAGATAACAAACGGTGGCCCAGGGATGGAGACCGAGGAAGGGGAGTGGGCACAACTGGACGCAGACACGAGGCTGGGGTTTGGTACAACAGTCACCTTCAGATGTAACAGAGGCTATGGACTGCCCGAGGGAGTCTGGAATAGAACTTGTCGATTAAACGGGACCTGGTCTGGAGCAACACCTACCTGCAACAGTGAGTAGGGGTGAATCTTGTGTTTGCCTATGGAGGAGGTTGTAGGGTGCTGATGTAGTAGAAATTCATTGCTCTAGGTTATCAGCTTTTTGTAGTCAGGGTAACCTTCCTCTGTATTCACAGGTTGCTATTGTTGGGTGTCTTGTGTACATGGTACTTAACTGATTGAAAATTCATTGGCCTCTCCTCATGCAGTTCAGTGCCATAATCCAGAGCCCACTGGATACACAGTCTCTCCACTGAGCAACTACTACGACATTGGGGATCAGATCAGAGTAGACTGCATGGATGGACACGAAGGGAGCACTTACCTGACCTGTCTCCGGAGTGGAAACTGGGAAGTACACTACCCCGAGTGCTGTAAGTCCAGTACAGAAACTCCGACTTTCGCTGTCAAAGCAATGCAGATGTTATGATAGGGGACACTGTTGACTAGGCTGTGAATAGCCTTGTCCAGGTCCGTGCTTGTTGTTACAAGCCTGGGAGTAAAGGGGTGTTCCTATATACAGCCTCAAGACTTCTGCTGTGAACCCTGTCTCCTTCTCTCTCCTCCATTCAGCTCGTAGCTGTGCCGCTCCGCCGGTAGACAATGCTGACCCACCAGTTATAGGATCGACTGTAAAATTCACATACACCTGCCGCGCTGGCTACACTCTCCTGGATGACTCCTGTGAGAACTCCACCCTCTCCAGCACCAACTACACCCTGTCCTGTGTCAATGGAGCGTTTGAAGGACGGGTTCCAGTCTGCACAAGTGAGTCTCCTTCTTTTACTCGGTGTATTGACATGTTCACAGCATGGACAGGTTTATATACAAGTGGAAAAATCATTAAATTTCTTCAAAATGAAGGGGATATAGGGATGGCTTGAAAAGGAAGAAACAAGGGGTCATTACACAGCAAGATGTACAAAGCTACATGATACCATACCTATATCTTTGTTTTATTGTTCATAAGGAAAGTTCCATATCGAACAAAGATTATAGGGATGGTGTCGTGTAGCTTTTGCATCTTTCTGTGTAATGACCCCTTGTTTCTTCCTTTTTGGTGCTTCAAGCCATCCCTTCATTTTGAAGATCCACTTGTTTCCACTATTTTAACAGCTTATGACAACACTGCATTTTATTGTTACAGTCACTCTGATGTTCATAGGTATGTTGTAGATAGGTTACCAAGGACAAACTCTAATTGTTGAAAGCTGTAGCTAATGGCTGCTAGTGCCTGAAGCAGGAGCTAGATACCATATACACCTCAGGTATTGTATTCAACAAGGATGTAATTAGGTTATGGCACATGGCTGTAGTTTCATGGGCGGGAACAAATGAAGGCCCCTTTTGTGCGCAGGCAATGCTCGCGTAACACCGCGCTGACTCTGCCAAGTTGCTCCTCGTGTAAATCAACAGCAAAACGCAAGCTAGCCAGTTGGAAATGTGCACACTGACTTACAGAAGGCACTGGAGGCTGAGAGTTCCTCCGCAGGTCTGTCAACTTGCCTGGTTATACGCGCGCACACAGCGCATTGGACAAACGTCCCTGCCTAGCGCATGCGCGGGGCTTACTGATGCTGAGTTAGCAGCAAATTAAATGGCGTTGTTCAGTGTCGACCATGCGAGCTCCATGATCTACCGTTGTGACTTGCGGCAAGAAAGAAACGATCGCTTGATGTCCGTGCACACCTCAGTGAAAAAAATCAGCGCTTCAACTGGTTCTGGTAAGGAGATAGCGGGATTGAAAAAGAAGAAGAAGAATAATTATGATGATGACACGAAAATCGTGAAGTCACGTATGAGCGAAGTCTTGCGTGGAGAACTGAAGGTGCGTATGAGGTCTTTGGGAACATGTATAGGTAGATATGGGCCCGTAGACTATTGGTAGTGTGTTTTGAAGGCCTATACTGGCATGATCTCACTGGTCTCTTCCTGTCCCCCCATAACCTTGTGCAGGAGTTGAGATAATAACTCAGTCGAGTGACACTACTCTAGTGAACACTGTGAATGGAGTCTATTATTACCAGATGGAGGCAGAATCAAGGGATAAAGTGTTGACATGTGGTCTCGAAGGAGTCGACCAAGAGCAGCATCCAGCTCGGTGGATTCTACCACGAAAACCAAACGGAGAACTGCCTCCTGAGGTGGTAAATGATGGCAACACACTCACCTTCCTCACTGCTTACGAAGAACAAAATGACACCTACATCTGCAACATCTGCAACGTGAATGCTTCAGTGATTGTGCGTGTCACACCACCGACAACTAATTGATCGGTCTACTCCAGTTTGGTCAGCGTGTGATGATCTTTCTATCACTAAGAGTTGACACAGCACTATGCAAAGATTTGTATATGGAAACACTGAGTAGAGTATATTATTTTACCTCTATCTGTTGGACAGTGAGGTCGAGGAAGGTGGAGTCGTTCCGTACCGAAATGAGACTCTTGGGTCCCACACAGTCCATGCTGGTCCCGAGTCCCCCGTTGCCGCAGCCTTCCCGTAGAAACTTAGAGCAGTAGCGGAGGTTGAGTCCCAGTTGGTGTTTGCAGATCTTCTGAAAGCTGGTGTCTGGTCTGGGTTTGGGTGATAGTCGTGTGCTGCAGATAATCTCCTCTTTAGGTTCTTCATCCCCGGAAATCATGTACTCTTCTCTCGTCATCATTTTCAATTTGAAGATATTTCTGGCTTCAGGTGTTGGTTTGGGTACATACTAGGGAATGAATGTCCTCAAATCTCTCACATTCACAAACAACATGTGTCCTCACTTCTGCTGTACTGTTTCAGCCGCCGCACTCTATACAGCTAGCTAGCTCTACTCGATGGATCCTAACCGCCAGACGTGTGCGCGTGCGCAGATTCGATAGAGGGCGTGTCCTCCTTTTGTTGTCTAGTCTCGGCCCCTCGCGCTCTGCCCCAGCCGACCAAACTCCAAACAAAGCGAGTTTTTCACAGCAAGCACAGTAGCCTGTCGCGGCATCGTCGTCGGTTATGAACTGAGAGGTAAGAACTACAACTCAAGGGCATTTATATGTTGTAGTATGCGCACTATTTGTGTCCCAGTACACATAGTTAGAGAATAAATAGATAGAGATTATATACAAAAGAACGGCAAGATCAACAGCCAGTAGAAAAACAGAAAGCCTCAAAGGATTAATAGACTCATAGAAAAATATAAAAACTCTGAAACTTACGCAGTACGACGATATGTTGTAGTATGCTCACAACTATTTGTGTTTTATCTCCTATTGGCAAACCTTATCCCACAAAATTTTGGAAGGTCGCCTGTGCGAAAGTTCAGAGAACCCGTGACTATCTCTTCTCAAAGGCTGCAGAGGAGGTTGGAAGCGATTGATTATCCAACGTCACATGCCTCTCAATTTTTGCTGAGTATATAGGCAGCCTGTCTTTCGAAAAGCCAAACTGAGTACCGGGAAGTTTGTAGGTGGGTTTGTCTGACTCAAGAAGAGGATACTGTTGAGCCAGCGTACCCCTGGTATCCGTGAGATACAGCGTACAACACTAGACGATCTGTGCCACTCGGTACACGATTGAGCTAAGCATTATAGTTTAATATGAAGCTTTTCTAGCAAGATTTCAAGTGCATTCTCCGAATTTCAAGCTACCAAACTTGGCGATAAACTTTAGGGGTTGGCACCGCTAATTTGAATTCTTGTGCTACTCATGTGGTCAGTTCCAACCTCCTCTGGTCCTCAGGCCGGAGAGGAAAAAAGGATCTCTAGTGACAAATTAGTCTGGTTCCCAGTCCCTTCCTTCTGTGCACATGTGCGTGGGAGAGGGTAGGGTCTGGTAGATGTCTACACCCTAGTGTGGGTTCTAGGGTGGAATGTAGAGACATGTTGTTTTCTTACCCACTTCCAGCCTGTTATTGTGGTGGAATGCTCAATCAGTAATTCTCATCAATAGACACTCATACAGGTATATATAAATACCCTCTGGTGTCTACCTTCTACCTATGCATTATGTACACGGAGGATATTACCTGGATCACGAACTGGTCACCTCCAGTAGTGTATACTTCTGACCTTGGGTGATAATGGGATGTGTGTGTGTATACTGTATAACCTCCAATGAAATACTAATACATTGTTAACCTCCAAATAACGGACAAAATGCCTGGTCCCAATGTGCCTAATATTCAGAGGTTCTGCCCTATGTATCTAGTGGGTGGAGCCTAGTTCTGTGAACATGCCCGTCCCGTAGCCAAGATGCCTATGTATTCGATGTATTTGGAGGCAGTGCTGTGTGGTTCATATGCATGCATGCCCTGTGATACTAGGCTAGCCAAGTTTAACCTGCTCTCATCAATTATGTAGCGAAGGTTATTTATGCTCATAACCATTGTAGTCAGTACCGTATAATGGGAGAAGTTGAGGCCATGAGTGTAGGGAGTAGGTGGAAATGTGTTTTTTCCCCACTTATAGCTACATAGCTAGAATGACCAGTAAAACAAGTAGTGCTGTGAATGTTTTTCACATAACTTAGAATGTGTGGGCTCTTAAAGCCACAGGTAACATCAGGCCACCCTTAGACTTGAAATTTGGATGCAACCCAATTGTGAACTTTCCTCAATCAATTTTATGTAGATTGGTAGCTATAATGGCAGAGAATCCTGCTGACCGAGTGTTGTCTAATGAAGACATTCCAACTCTTATCAATATTCTAACTCCAGTAGCTTCGAAATGCTCTGCACTTGGTCTGCAGTTGGGGTTGAAAGACTGGCAAATAAAGAATATAGAGAAAAATAGACATGATTGTGAGTCCCAACTGCAGGAGATACTAGTAGAGAGACTAAACCAGGAAGAGCCTCTCTCATTGAGGGACTTAGTCACAGCTCTTTGCTCCGACTCTGTTCGTGAAGGTCGGGTGGCCCACCAGATTGAGTCTCATTATTGGAGGTCTCAGTCTCTGCTATTATCTACCCAGCAACAGAGACCTAATGTCTCTCTCCCACACAGTGATACTAGCCTGTCTTCATCGTCATCTCAACTTCCCTCACAGCAAAACCCACTTGAGTCTCCTACCACTATACCAGTCTCCTCACAATGTCCCAGAGACTGGTGCCCCTGCTGCCAAGAGACCTAGAGAATAGTCACTAGTGAGGCCACACCCCCAGCCTCGCCCACTCCCCAGTCAACAGCCTTCTACAAGTCAGAGGAAACCACCACTAGTCACTCAGTACATTGACTATGTGAAGACAGTGTACAGAAAGAGTGAGGTAGAGAGAGATACACGTACTGTAAAGTGGCCCCCAACTCCCAGTAAGGTCTACATCAACCTGGTATGTATAGACCGTGGTAAGGTTACTAGTGGGCAAAGGAGTGAATACGAAGAGGTGACAGAGGCTATGGTTCGATATGGTGATGTTGATGTTGTACATGGCAAAAAGTGGCCAATCAACTTCAATCAAATAGCAGCTGGGATTTCTGATATTGGTCTAGAGAAAGTTGTACTAGTGGAGGGTGCTCCAGGTGTGGGCAAGTCAACATTTGCATGGGAGTACTGTAGGAGGTGGGAGAGAGGGGAGATATCTCAGCAGTACCAGTTGGTCCTACTTCTCAGACTCAGAGATGAGAGAATGAGCAAAGCCAAGACTCTCGGTGATCTAATCATGCATGATTCAGAAGATGTACGTCAAGCAGTAACTGCTGATCTGGAGCAGAGTCATGGTTAAAAAATACTAATCCTACTAGAAGGGTTTGACGAGCTTCCAGACACCTGTCGTACTCCACAGTCTATATTCCTTCGACTTATATGTGGTGAGCTATTGCCGCTGGCTACTGTGATGGTCACCAGTCGACCTTGGGCTACAGGAATGTTTCTTAAGCATTACAAGCATCGTTTGCTCCAACATATTGAGATAATCGGCTTTACCACTCAACAAATATCAGAATATATAAAGAGTGCCTTACCTGAGAATGAAGCTAAAAACCTGGAGTCTTATGTTAAGAATCGTCCTCAGATCAGAGGCTGCATGTACATCCCTTTGAACAGTGCTATTGTGGTGACAGTATATCAGGACAGACAGGCCAGCGGGTGTCCTCTGCCTACAACACTAACTGAACTATACACTGCTCTCGCACAAATACTGCTAGTTCGATACCTACATGGTCATCCCGAGCTGAAAAAAGGCAGTGATAAACACAGAATTGGAATTTTTAAAGATCTGAATGTCCCACATGTAGTTAAGAGAAATTTTACTGAACTGTGTAAATTAGCATACAGAGGCATCGTAGGGGAAAGTGAAGACCCATATGTAGACTTTCATTATTACAGAGGCATTGTAGGGGAAAGACGTCAGGTACAACTGATATTCAAAGAGTCAGAGCTACCAGCAGACTTTGACAATCTTGGGTTCATGGACTCTGTCACTGAGCTCTATGTAACTCGTGGGACAGTCTCGTCCCACAACTTCCTACATCTGACATTTCAGGAGTTATTTGCTGCAGTCCACATCTCTACCATGTCACCAGCAGACCAATTGGATGACTTCCAGAGACACAAGGATGGTAGGTTGAATGTAGTGCAGAGATTTCTTGCTGGAATCACTAAGTTAAGCTGTTTTTCTAGTGAAGGTCCTCAACGCACATTTCTAACTTCTACAACTAGTCATTACAGCCATAAATGTGACATTAAAGTTGATAGTCAACTTGTAAACTGCATGTTTGAAACGCAGAGCAAAAACGTCAGTGCACTACTCAATGTGGAACATGGCACTGGACCATTAACAATTAAGTTCAAAGGCGGCATGTCAATGTTACCAATGGACTACTACTCTCTGGGTTACTGCATAGCCCACAGTGAGTGTCAGTGGGTGTTGGATATGGTTTATGTTGCAACTTTAGATAGAGAAATGATAGAAATCCTGGTGAAATGGAGCTAAACTCAGGTCTGACACTTGTGGAAGAGTGGTGGGTTTTATAGGTCTGGATGAAAAGAATTTGCCCTCTCTTAAGACTGAGAATATTGCTGAACTTTTTATTCAGTTGAAGAATATTCTTAACCTTCATGAGTTATCTCTACCACTCTCAGTACCGTGCAGTGACTTCCCATGGCCAGACCTCTCCTCACTACGAATACTAACATTAGGTTTTATAATGACTGGAGAATTGGCATTACACAGATTATTACCACACCTCAAACTGGAGTCCTTTAGTCTTTTATTCAGTCTGGTCCTCATCGATGTTTTTTAAAATCTACGACGTAACGATTGTGAGGCTGTTGGCAGTTACATCAGGACTTCAACCACTCTTAAGGAATTGTCATTGCGCGTAACCGTGAATGACGAAGGGACGGAGGTCATTACTAGGGCATTGGCTAGTAGTCCACTGTCACTGGAGAGACTCATACTGTATGGAGATATTTCATTTACTGACACAGCAGCAGACTATCTGGCACAATTCATCAGGAACTCCACTACACTGCAGAATCTTGAATTAATCGGGTGTAAGTTCAGGGTTGGTGGAATACGAGTACTGGCCAAGGCTCTACACCATAACTCCACACTAAAAGAGAAGGTTTTGAAGTATTTGGAGGTGACTTGTGATGATGGAAGAGACAAAGAGGACTTGGAAGAAGTATTAATTGCCTTTCCAGACATGAGGAGATGTATTAGATGATTAATAATGCAAAGAGAGATTTTGGTTCTGTTCTCAAGTGTCAACTTAATTAAGAGTAGAATAGAGGCGAATCTGAGTTGAACTCAGGCTATTGTACGAATCTAAAGTCCATGTGCTTAGCTAACATTTGGTTGGTATTCACATCTCCTCACAGCTCTAAAAAAACCACTTGCACCAGGTCACAAATAAACTTCACACATACACCAATAATGACAAGGAAAAGTAAAATCTAGTGGTCCAAGATCCGGAGGTTTCCTGGCACTATCTTGTTCTCTAGCATGGCTCCAGAGGGGATGTCGATCCTGTCCCTATGATTAGCAATGATGATTACTGTGCCTTGTGTAAGGACACACACCAAGGAATTAAGCCCTGGTTGAATGTAGGTAAAACTCTGGAGGTCAAAAGAGACACTGAAGCAGTACAGTGGAACCTCCAATAAGGGACCCTCTGAGATAGGGACAAACTCTCTACAAAGGACACTTGTTTCAACCCCATGTATCGTTTGACCTGCGAGATAGGGACGACCTCTCTTTAAGGGACAAAATCGTTGGCCTCATAGTGCCCCTTGTTCCACTGTATACAAGGAAAAGGTTACTAAAACAAACTTTATGTCACTCTTGCACTGATCTTTAGTAACAGTTCCATGTACCGACAACCCCTGTCCTGCCCTTATGTACTGGCACACTCCTTTTAAGGAAGATTTCGAGGTCCCAGCATTCAGAGGCTCCAGTGATTACCTTGAGAGTGACGTTTTTTCCGAAGGTGACGTCACCAGACACTGTGAGATGGTCCAACTCTAACATGTCTGGAATGTTCTCAAACCTCTCCAGCATCTCACGAACCTGGAAACAAGAGTTGTACTTCACAAGAAATCTAATACAGGCGACGACAAGTCGAGCTGGTAGCAACACATGAGAGTGTTGCGATCTTTTATAAGTACAGAGAGCTGACCTGAAAATAACTGGCAAGCGAAGCTAGCCTACATAGTTGACTGAATGCGGTTTTGCTTTATCTATCCCACACTGCCACCACTCAGTAATGCTGCACGTAATTCTGAATACGTGTAAAATTGCTCCCGCAATTTTGCATCAACAGCAAAACGCAAGCTAGCCAGATACAAATGTGTACACTGACTTACAGAAGGCACTGGAGGATGAGAGTAGTTTTCTCTGCAGGCATCCAGTCCTGGCTTAGTCTCGTTCGTGGACCAGACAAAATGCGCGCGCACCGCATTGGGAAACGCCCTCCTCTGCGCATGCGGCTCACTGATGCTGAGTTAGCAGCAAATGGCGTTGTTCAGTGACTACCGAGGAAGAGCTCAACGATCTACCGTAGTGACTTGCGGCAAGAAACAAACGATCGCTTGATGTGCGTGCACACCTCCGGCAAATTCGGAGACGTTCTGTGGAAA
>CASHTH010003082.1:0-57330 GCA_030341885.1 Geodia barretti
TTAATGCGCAATTCAGACGTATACTAGCACAATTCATGTGTACACAGATCCTGTTACTGTGTAGTGTGTATGTCACATGCATATGTGTTGTTTGGAGCAGAGGAAGGACTCTTTCTCTACTGGTCACCAATACCCTGACCCGGTCATGGAACAGGTATATTACAACACTAAGACTAAGGCAGCACCATACATGTACATATTATACTAGGTCATAATTTATAACGTTTTGTTGGCGTTTTAAAATGTTTTCACTCACATACTTTCCCCCTATCTTCCTTGCTTTGCTTCTGTCACTCTCCTCTCCCCCCTCTTCTCCCCCTCTCTCTCCACTCACTAGGTCTCCTCCAGGCCATGTCACTGGATTCGTGTGGTAGAAAACTCTATGATCTGGCTCTCTGGAAGTAAGCCACACCCCTTTCCTTTATAATTACCTCTCTTACAATGGGTTGGCCCAGCAGTAAAAATGCAATAAGAGCACATTCTCCCTACATCTATATACGTAAGAAGTATATAGAGTGTAAGGTTTGGTTCAAGTTCCCATACAGGAAGAAAATTGTAGCCACCTTTGAGAGGGAAAACTTGCCAATTTAGTAGATTAATCCTTGTGCTTTCAAATTCCGCTGCGAGCATATGGCTTTAAATGTTCAAGTTTTACAGCTGTGTTTTGTGTATATGTACTGGTGCTGAAAGGTGAAGTGTTGATCTGTATGATGTGCTGTATTGTAGGGAGCAACCGAATTGTGTCCATGACAAATCTGATTCTCTTGTTCCGATCTGAATCAGCCCAGGCCTCTCTTCAACACAGGTCTGTTGGCCTGTTATAGTGTACATACTGTACATGTATTATTATATACATGTAGAACAGTTTGCCTTGTGTTGTGTTGTGTTGTAGATTCGAACCCCTACCAGCTGAGTTGCCCTGGTAGCTCAGTTGGTAGAGCTCTCGCCTAGACTGCAGAGTGTCATGGGTTCGAATCCCACCCAGGGCAGCTCTTCTTCTTTTTGAAAAAAAGCTGTCCTGGGTGTATAGTTGACTTGTTTGCCTTGCCTTTCTACCTCGTTACCAAGTTGTTGAGACATGCATTGCAACTGCACCATTTGTTATGATAATCCGCAAAACACTTGTGTGAGCTGACCAGCTTTGTTTTTATTATTCTTTTTTATGTGTGTGTATCAGGAGCAGGCAACACACTACAAAGATTGCTGACTCCAAAGGCTGCATCAAATGCTGCATCGGTAATACTACACACTGTATCAAGTGGCATTGCTATAGAGTGTTGTACTGGGTTGTACTTATACTGGAGGTGGCAGATGATGATGTCAGTATAGGGACATCAGAGGCACTCTGTTCTGTGATTGAGAAAATACTGAGGTTCTGATGCTGCCTCGCGAAACATTTACATTCTGAAATAGCCAACATGTCCATAGTGTTAGCTAGACCCCATGTTCTTTTTCTAGTTGCCTCTCTCTGTCTGTCTGTCTGTCTGCCTGCCTGTCTGTCTGTCTGCCTGCCTGCCTGCCTGTCTGTCTGTCTGTCTGTCTGTCTGTCTGTCTGCCTGCCTGCCTGTCTGTCTGTTCCTCTTTAGTCCATGGTTCCACTATGTTCCTCATGCAGTTACATACATCTCCCTCTCTCCTGTAGCCCGGAATCCGTTCACAGATCAGAGATACCTGATAGCAGTAGTTCCCAGAGGAATTCTACTGCTGCAGTGGTTCCAGCCAAGGCACGCCTTCATGCACGTCATGGTACGCACCATTCTATCCATCTTCCCTATAATAATTATAGCTTCACTCTTAACACTTAACCAGCCAATGGCACATGTGTATTAATGTGTCCAGAGCCTCCATAAGTCCATAAGAATTTATAATACTAGCTTCCTATAATAATCTTTACTCTTTACTTAAAACAGCTGAACCTTGAGCAGCTTGGGACTAAAGTGTGCCAAGTGTTGCAACTCTGAAATGCTTAAACTTTCACGTTCACTGTGCCTGTAGTCAATCCGCTGCCTATAATTATGTATACAAGGCCTTGATTTCGGGGATCCCCGAACACGGCGTCGAGCTGCACATTTTGCTGCTGGCATACAGGAGCTCCCCGGTTACCTGAACTGTTACCATAGAACTTTGGAGTGTAGTCCTCTGCTGTTGCTTGGTGTAGTAGTGAACTTAAAAAAGTTGAGTGTTAAGCTTGCTTTTTTTTTGTTTTGTAATGGACATATATTATACATGATGCAGTGTGTAACATCAGAACTGTAGGTGAAGCAGCTATATATATACTGTGTATATACATCAGTTCTCTGAGTGTTTGTCTCCTCCTGTGTCCACTGCAGTTGTTTGAGTGTCAGACTCCTCTGCCACTCAACCTCCTGGAGGCCTATGTGGTGGAGAATGAGGAGTACCCTATCGTTGTCCTCGGAGTGAAGGAGAGGTCTGTTCCATGTCTCACGTTACCCTACTGCAATGTATATACACCTTACTGTTTCACACTTAGACTGAATGGTAACCTTTTTGCCTTTTATGTACATAGTATAAGTAATGAAGCCCTCATCAGTATTACTTGTACGTAATAATGATTGCACTTTTTCACTAAGTGCTTTAACAGTGTGTTTTTGTTAATGTTTTGTTGTCTTTCCAAAGGGAAAGCTTTTTATGATGTCTCCTACCTTACATCTCCCTCCATTCTTCCTTCCTCTCTTTGACCTTTCACCTTTCCCCAGCCCTGAAGGGACAACTCTATTTGACACCCTCAACCTCAACTCCCAGGCCAGCTGGTACGCAGACCAACCTGATGGGAAGTCACTGCACGTCCTCTGTCTACAGCAGCTAGAGAAAGACACCATCTTCATTGGCCTGGAACGTATCCCTCCTCCCCTCTCTAGTTTACTTGTTAGCTACTTACACCATCTTGTGTGTTGTGTTGTTTTACTTGGACCAGCTTTTGTGTTGTTGGTCGCCTGATGTTCTCTTCGAGGACTTGGTACTGGCTCTTCAGCGAGCAGCAGACTGGAACATGTTGTTGTTTAGCTTTTGTGGTGTTGTTTACTTGGACCAGCTTGTGTGTTGTTGTTTACTTATACTACAGCTTGTGTGTTGTTGTTTACTTGAACCAGCTTGTGTGTTGTTGTTTACTTGAACCAGCTTGTGTGTTGTTGTTTACTTATACTACAGCTTGTGTGTTGTTGTTTACTTATACTACAGCTTGTGTGTTGTTGTTTACTTGAACCAGCTTGTGTGTTGTTGTTTACTTATACTACAGCTTGTGTGTTGTTGTTTACTTGAACCAGCTTGTGTGTTGTTGTTTACTTATACTACAGCTTGTGTGTTGTTGTTTACTTGAACCAGCTTGTGTGTTGTTGTTTACTTATACTACAGCTTGTGTGTTGTTGTTTACTTATACTACAGCTTGTGTGTTGTTGTTTACTTATACTACAGCTTGTGTTGTTGTTGTTTACTTGGATCTGCTGTGGTTGTTTATTTTACGTACTTTGAGCTGTGTGAGTAGACATCAGTGCAAGTGGATGAGTATTACACACAAAGATCAGAGATGTCAACAGATGTAACAACAAATACACACTATGTATGACATTGATAGTGATGTCATAGTGATGTCATAGCTAATAGTAGAGATGGTTTCTCCTTGACCAAGTATCAGGTGCTGCAAAGTTTGTGGGCCGGAATGGACAGCTGAAACCAAGCACCATTCAGGCCTCTCACATTACATTCGACAAGACTTCAGAACACATGGGTAAGACCCTGAGCTAATTAGGATGTACATACATACTCTTGGCAAATGTATGTGATTAGTGTAAGTCTCGAAATTTAGAGTGTCTTGGGTTTTTAGTCCAACTCTTTTCTCCTCAGGAAAAACAACTGGGCTGGGTATTCCTGGGGTATTTTTGAAAATGTTGTCCTGCTCTGCTCTTGCCTTGCGATGCATGCAACTCTCACAGTCGTCTGTAGTAAACAAGTCTACCTATAGGTCTGTGGTCTAAGCTTGTGCACCATAAGCAATCCGTGTCTTCCAGCGAGGAGTGAGATTGGTGAATAGTGGCACCTCCGTGAAATTCTAAAGCAGCAACTAGTCAAAAGTGTATGTAATGCCGTGTGATGCGTTCCTCGGTTGCAGTGTTTCTATCAAACTGTGTGCTGAGTTTCCACAGACACGGGATGCAGGGAAATCACGCCACCCAACAAGTAGTGGCCACACTCTCTCCTCTCTCTTGCCACTGCAACCGTTACTTTATCTTCTCTTAGGTGACGCGAAGTAGCAGATGGCTCAAAGTGTTCCATTTGCTCTGGGCTCTTACGGGTATGACAGATTAACTGCTGCAGATTGTAAACCTCCTAGCCTCATGGGTTGCACACGTGAAGCTTGGCCTAAGTCGGTAGTCTGCAAGGCACCTTGAGGTTTAAGTTGGGAGCAGCAGGAAAAGTGGAAGAACGTTGTTGATTCACTATTTTGTAAAGAAGGATCATCATTTAACACTTTTTGAGTCTCGAAATGTGCTGGTCAGCATTTTCCCTTTGTTCTTAGCTCGTAACCCATGGTTTTCTCACGGCATTGGGTAACCAACAACATTTTTCGTGACTCCAAACTTAGTCTAAATGAAGTATATAACAAGGGGATCATCAGCAGCACCTACAATAGTGTATTTATTTCGTTTAGTTAGAGCCCAAACATACCACTTACATATCATTCTGAAAGATACCAGTAGTTACAACAGGCAATGTGGTTTTGTAGCTACATAGATGACTAATAATCTGTGGATTTGTAGGACGATTGTGATAGAGACTCGACCGGCAGAAGAAACCAACATCTCCAGCAACATCTACATTCTGGTCTCCGAAGACACCCCGCCGCCCAACCAGTAGCAGCAGCTCCGCCCATAACCACACCCACTGCTCTCGTTTGGTCTTACTCGTCGCCTCGGAAACTTCGATATTGTCATAGGGAACTGTTTTCGTTTTTCCTAATATTATTTGCCTCTTTCGAGGACTAATTCATTCCTTTCGCTTACTCATTATCGTATGTATGTAGA
Source organism: Geodia barretti (assembly GCA_030341885.1). Taxonomy (NCBI): domain Eukaryota; kingdom Metazoa; phylum Porifera; class Demospongiae; order Tetractinellida; family Geodiidae; genus Geodia; species Geodia barretti. The sequence goes on from CASHTH010003082.1 coordinate 5,040, forward strand.
CAATTATTTTTTTCACGCACCGTACGTCTTCGCAATAGCCTGTGTATTTTACTTATTATATAATGTGTGGTAATCCGTACTGTAGTACGGTGTATATAAATATCATGCACCATTATTTTTGTACTTGTCTTTTAGTCTCTTATAATCGTTATGCTCTTTGACTTGCATGAATTCAACTGTGTGTTCCATTGTGGTATATATTTCTCACCTGATGATGATAAAATAACCAAGTCTGACAAGTGACAAAAGTCACTGCAGTGCAAGAAAGGCACCTAACACGTCCGGCAAAGACAAAATGAAGCGCAGAAGTATAAATAAATATTATACTCCATGCTTTAAAGTTCTGATGCATATTTATATCCAATATAAGTGTCCCTTGCAGTATATTATTCCATGTTCCTTCTCCATCTCCCTTGGATGCCATGAGTTTAGTGCCTAGTATTAACTCCATATAAATTTTATGGATGGACATTTTGTGTGTTTGCATGGGGGAAGAGAGAAGAGTGCTAGGATTGAGAGGCCCTCCTCCGCGCCACATGCATTGGCTTTTGAATGCCTGATACACGAGTCCCGCCCCCACCCCATCCCAGAACCGGAAGGCCCTACATTCACGCGATGTTCTAGTGTCACGTGTAGTTTAGCCTACGTTCATGCACAAGTCATCAGGGAGCTCCTCGGATCATCGTGTAGGACACGGTTTCGTCCCTTAGTCTCCCGACTTATCTTATGGACTATAGCTGGACACTTTGTGTGTCTGCGCTGGTTTAAGTGTTGAGTCACCTCCATCTAGTTCAGTGCTCAGCTCATGCTAACCATGCTACTGTAAAAAGTGTGCATTGTATAAGCACTGCTTTTTTCACCAGCTACCTCACTAGGTATACATAGGCCTGAAGCATGTGTGAAAACTGCAAAGTCTGTGAATGCAGTTCAATTCAAACTGTGGAAAACCACCACCTTCTGCTTCACAACAAGTATATATGACTTCATATATAGGCAAGAAAAAGCGAACATTGTAGAAACATGTAATGAGATAAGTTACGATACCACTTCGCAATTAGTATTAGTGCCTATTATTCAAAGTGGGTCACTGGAGTTTGTTCATTGACTTATATGAGGTTGTGTCTTCCTCTGGAACTGCAAACTTCCTCTGACTATAAGGAATACAAGAGAAGAGGCTCAGTCGTGCGTGCGTGTGTGTTGTGGTGTGTGCGGCAGAATACACTGTATAGCTTTAGTAGGCAATTAGGGGCAGCCATGCTATAATATGCCACTCATCTCTTATGTAATGGTGATTGTCAATCTATGTAATATACGATAATACCTGGTGTGTGAAGTAGGAGAGGTCTTGCTGGCAGGGGTCAAGTGAGAGCTGATTTACTGGGACTTGGTCCGAGGTGACCACATGGATTTCACTGGAGCTGGAACTGTACATACGTATTTTATGGAGGAAAGGAATTAACACTTAACCAGCCACCCACACATAAATGTGCCCAGAGACTCCATAAGTATACTAGGCGCTAATACATTATACATCAGATCCCATGGCCCAGCAGCAATACAAACACAAGGCAAAGTCAAATCGTAACACGAACACGTTAATGTGAAGAGCAGATTGAGAGCTATAAAGACACGCAACAGGCCTATGACGGCTGTGTTGGTTATCAGAGCTACCCTTCATCATGGCAGGAGGGAAGGCAGGGGGGCAAAGGGTGGAGCCTGTAGCAGAAGCAGCTGTGGTATGTGTATAGTGGTCAATAAGGAACTTGATCATGTACTATATGTGTACCTCTAGGTAGGACGTGTCTGGGTGCAGTATGAGATATGGGCATCAGACCTGGTACACCTGGTATATATATAGCAACAGAACACATCACATATTATACATCGTGGTTTTGTCTTCGCAAATTCCGATGACATTGGAGCTGATTTTGTGCTGATTCGGCAGTCACATGACCACTAACCAATCGTAGTGCAGTAATTATGCACATTGCATTCTACCGGCAGAGCACGCGGATAACATGTGACGATACTGATTCAGCCATAATAAAAACTGCTCCAACGTCGCCAGACCCTTGTGGGTAGCGACGAGGCTATAATCCACAATGAAGAGAAGACAGAGAGAGTGTTTGTGGATCAGACCTCGAATCAAACTTGCACTGAGGATGAATGAAGAGACACTTGTTTCCATACTTACAGTGGGGAACATCCTGCAAAGACAAACAGAGAATAGCAATACAGCCTCTTACCATGAAGAAAAACTGTAATACATCATGTATAACTTGTTGGCAGTATAGTGAAATTCTGAAAAATGGCTCTACTTCATACTATATACTCATCCACTATCTGATAATTAGGCCACTTCTACAACTCTGCCCCTGAAATGAGGACCCTCTCTAACAGGACACTTTTCCCAAGAACAGTTCTTGGATGCACTTAACCCCTAAAAAGGACAGCTCACTAAAAACACACTTTCTTCAGTCCATTAGTGTCCGAATACTGGTGTATGTAATATGATCTGTACCTGCACTTGGCAGAAGGGTGGTGAAAGGGGCAAGAGTCGGCTTTCTTACAGTTGGGCCAGAAACGACACCTCTCCGGCATACCGCTCCCTCCTCCTCGAACTGGTGCCTCCCCTGCTGCAAGGACACCACTTTCAACCCTGTTGCTGACATGCCAGTGCCACGTGGAGTAACTAAGAACTTTGACCGAATCTTTGGTTTTGTCTAGGAGCTGTAGCTCAGTATCACTAAGTACGGTAGTACAGTAGTATATAAGGGATGGCACAGGTATATAGTTCACTATACACTTCCAGTGTCATGACACAAGTTTAACTCCCAAAAGAAGTTGGTTCTCTGTCTTTCCCTCCTGACTGGTGTCTTCTATCATTCTCAACCACCAGCTGGTCTCAACCAAACAGATAGTTCTCACATTACACACAGCATAAAAAGGTCTGTATTGTGCTGTCATAATCTCGGCAGGGTCTTGTAGAGGTGAAGGTTTACACTTGCAAATCCCACCCAATGCACTTTGGGAGTTGATTACACAAGTCAAACTCCTAGATGCATCCCTGAGGCCACTTCCTTTTTGAAAAATCAATGCAGGATTTGTATCATAACTCTGAATTAGGGTTCTCCTAGAATTTCCTACTATAATTGTCAGATTGGTTAGGTTGACTAGTGAGGTAGTTTCAATTAGAAATGTGGCACATTCTTTGGGAAGCTGTGCATTTCTACTCCAACTAAAGTGGAATTTAACACTAGAATTAGGTTGTTATGTATGAAAACAACTATTGGCAGTACCACATGTACCACTTGACATATACTACACTCCAGTAACCAACTCTACGATGCCTTGCTAAGGAACACTCATTTTGCTTACGAGAGGCTGCAGTGAATGGTAAAACAGTGAACACAATCTTTAAACTATTACCTGCAAGTATATACTGTATATATGTAGTGCTGTATGTTGCACACTGTGATCACGATATAGCACTACCCTATCGCACTACATACAGCACTACATATAGCACTACATATAGCACTACATATAGCACTACATACAGTACCTTGTGTGAAGTCTGGTTGTTTGATGTACTGACACACAAACTCCACTACTGCGTGCAATTCAGACAAGAGTTTGGTGCCAGTACAACCAGACCTCACGTACAGTAGGGTGCTACATATATCACAACTCAGTCACAACTCAGTCACACTACATATATCACAACTCAGTCACAACTCAGTCACAACTCAGTCACACTACATATATCACAACTCAGTCACACACACTTGCACTACATGTTATACACCTTCCACTGCTCCTTGTGTCTTCTGCGAGCTCCCTCTCTCCTCCTTTTGCTCCTCCTCCGCCTCTCCCTCTCGCTCCTCCCCCTCTCGCTCTACATTATAACCCTCATCCAGTCCGTCCATCGTCACCACGAAATGTGTCCTACAGGACAAACTGTCAGATACTGTCCTATAGGACAAAGAACAATGTCTACTACTCTCTATTCTCCAAACGTAGGAGAACGCTGTTGTACAGGATACAACACTACAGCTTTCTAGAGACAAACATAATATTTGGCGAGCGGGAGTGGCAAAAAATGCCCATGCATTCGCCTACTAGTATACAGACAACACTAGCTGTTATAGGACAAAGTAATTGCAATGCCATTGTGTAGGACCAGAGACATACTAGGACAAATTGTCATATACTCATACTGTACAGCTTGCAGCTAGATGTCCTATAGGACAAAGTCAGTACCGTGGGAAAAAGCCAGAAGCCAGTATTGGCCCTATAGGACAACAATGCTAGTGTTCGTCCTATAGGACAACGCCAGTGTTTGTCCTACAGGACAACGCCAGTGTTCGTCCTATAGGACAATGCCAGTGTTCGTCCTACAGGACAACGCCAGTGTTTGTCCTACAGGACAACGCCAGTGTTCGTCCTACAGGACAACGCCAGTGTTCGTCCTACAGGACAACGCCAGTGTTCGTCCTACAGGACAACGCCAGTGTTCGTCCTACAGGACAACGCCAGTGTTCGTCCTACAGGACAACGCCAGTGTTCGTCCTACAGGACAACACCAGTGTTTGTCCTACAGGATACAGCAAGCACTCGTCCTATAGGACAAAGTCCAGTGGCCTCACTCACTCCTGTTGTTTCTTGGTGGCACTGTGGTGTCGGTGGAGGTTTTGGACTCTCTCTCTGTTGGTTGATGAGTTGCCTCAGATCAGTCAGTTCCTTCTGCCCCGGGAGGACCTTCCTCAGAGCTGTTATCACTGCCAACTCAACCTGATGTGTACAGTTTTATATGTATTTCTATGTGTTTTACTTATTGTGTGTGTATCTGTGTGTAATGGGTGGTGGTGGTGGTGGTTCTTTATTTCATTATAATATTTGTATGGCTAGATATCATGCATAGGAAAATAATTACTCTAAATTTGTAAGGATGTCACATCATGCAAACAAGGGAAAACAAGAAGATGCCTACGCAGACACAGAAAGTCATTCATACCCTATTCTTATGTACATCTCTTGCCTGTAATGCACGATAAGTACATACTTTACACAGCAGAAAATAAATATTTACAATCAACAACCAAGACGTATATACAGGATGGGTATGATGTAAGCACATACAGATGTAGGGATGGGGTTATGAACGACTTTCTGTCTGTGTATATACTAGGCATACTGTACATCTTCTTGCTACCACTGTTATCGTAAGTGTTTAACCTTTCTAGTGGTTTCATCTGAGACGGCTCTTTCCTCTATCTTCTCACTGGGTTCTCCTTCTACTTTCAGCTGCATGTATATGAAGAAGAAAAAGATGTCTACTAACATTGAATATTATTATATTGGGTCTTCTCCACTCAATAATACTGTGTACGGAGATATGAGACATTAGGACCAGAGTTAATAGCCTCTCCGAAATGCTGTCTATGCCTACACACAGCTCAGATGCAGCTTGCAACTACCGCAGGATAGCATCATCTTCTTGTTACATTCGCCTCACACCCCACCTCCCTCCTCCTCCATCCCCCTCGTCCCTCAATTTCCTTCCTCCCCATCTCCCCGAATCCTCTCTTTCTCTACCTCTACCACTGCTCGCGTTCACTCTTGAAACTACACTACCTCTGCACTGCAGCCACAAGAAACGCATGATCAAGTCACAAGAGAAAGGCAGCAGAGACCCCTCTCTATAGAACCATTACATCCTTGAATGAAGCACTCTACAGTATGTAGTACATTCGAGTCACTTTATGCTGCAGCCAGTCATCAATAATTGACAGTGCTGTGTGGCGTAGGCCAGCCCCCAATTAACTGCGCTTTTTTCCTGCATTGCATGGTTGCAGTGGTAGCACTGCATGTTTTGTCTTGCAATATATCTGCTATCTGCACCAGACACCACACACATTATACATACATGTAGAGATAGTAGCCGGGAGTATATATAGTGGAAATGAAGTAGTAGTGTTGGCCATAAAAAGTGCGAGAATATAATGCAACATTATTCACATTTCCTTCCAAGTACTGGGTGGTCTGATGGATATGGTACACACACACTGGATCCCAATGTCAGTGGTTCGATCCCCGTCTGCGCATCTTTTTTATCTTTTTCTTATATGACTATTGGGTATAGAGGAACCTTTTTCACACCTAGCGAAGACAGCTCTCCTGCCAGCTCGCGTGGCTCGTGGTTGTAGATGCTTGGACTGACCATAGGTGCCCGGTTCGAATCCTCGATCCGCACTAAAGTGTCAGGTGGTCCCAGAGCATTGGCTGGGACAGCTCTGGTTCCTCCCTTAACCCACATATCTAACACTGAACCAGTTTCTTCTCAAAGGGCAGCCGGTACAGTGTTCGGCATGTGCACTGCGTCCGTAGACGTCTGTCTCGGAGAGCTGAAGGGCCGGTTTGTATTAGATAATGTTTCAACCTTAGACATTTTTTCAAAACCTTTTAAAATACCATGGTTTTTGGCTCACACCATCTATTTCACAGTTGTAACGTCCATAATTTTTTCTGCATGGGCAGTATGTTTAAAAGCATTTGCACTGCGTCCATAGACAGGGCTGGGGCTTTTTCAACCTTAGAAATTATCGTTTTTGGCTGAAGACAAACATGAAATGGTGCATACATTAGTTAATATTGGCAGTAATTTTTAAGTGTTTACACTTTGAGTGCGTTTCATTACCTACGGCGCGCATGCGCAGCGAGGGTACTGTAGTTGGTTTGGTGTGTGTGTGTGTCTGTTACTCTACTCTCACTTTCGAATGTTTGTTCGTCTCAACAAACGATATGACCTACTCAACGGGCAATGAGGTCAGAAATTTTGTGGGGTTTTCTCTGAAATGCTCCGTTTGCAAAGCTAGAGCGCTTCTCCAGCATTGTATGGCTATGCCGGTAGTCGCCATTTATCGCTGGCGGATATGCGCATAGTCGCTTATATTTAGCACCGACCGGGTCCGCTTGCTCTGTCTATCTTGAAGGCACAAGAAGTCCACACGAATGGCGTGTATCCACTCCTGCGTGCTATCTACTACTGTAGCCATGACTCTTGCGAGCTACTCACGGGAGACCACGAGGTAAACGCATACAGCCCAGCCATCAATTTTAGGGGTATATATATACCGCACATGCGCAGTTCACCGAGGGTTTGCACTTTAGTGCTTTTCATTTTCTGAAATTAACTATATAGGGAAAAAAAGCATGATTCACCTTTCATGAAAAAAGGCACTGTGCATTCGTAAAAAATGAGTACACATAATTATTGTATGAATGTATCCACTCACCGTGCGTTTCTCTTGTCTTTCGCTTTCTGTCACAAGTTCCGGCCAGCTCCCTTCTTCCTCTACCCTCCCTCTCCCTCTCCTCCCTCCCTCCCCTCCTCCCCCTCTCCCTGGAGTGATCGTGACGACGGAACTGTTTCAGAGGTGGAGCAGCCAGTCCTTTGATAGCTCTTGCCAGTAATCTACTACCTCCCTCTATAGACAAGTGAGTCCTGCACCACACATTACACACCGTGAACACTGGTAGAGCACACATTGTAACATGTGCACCAACACTGTTGAAGTAACCTATATCCATGCTATTGCTAGCATACTGTGCTTCTGTGAGACTTGGCTAAATGCATCTCAGCCTTCCCCTGTGTTACTAGATGACCAGATTTACATCAGAGTGATAGACTACATTGTGCTTACATACATACACATTTAAAGCGAAGTTATGGAGAAGTACATACGCATAAAACCCACCTTTCCGGTATTTCACAACACTAGACAGCCCTCCCCTTCTTCCTCCCTCTCTCCCTCTTCCCCTCTCAAACTCCTCCTCTTCCTCTTCTCCCTCCTCTCCTTCACTTCCACTGTGAGAGTAGCGCCTGCCAGACAGGTAGGTGGGTGGAGCCGACCTTTCACCTTTCTTACGAGCTATGAGAACCCTAAGATCATCACTCTTAGATAGCTGCAGGACAATTTAAGTAAAACATGGAATTTTTAGGGGGAAAATGAGTTTGAGCAGTTTTTAAAGCGTAAGTGTACGTGCTATGAACTATAATTTCATGCTGAGATAAAGTGCTTGACCTGGTGCAGAAACAAACATGCAGACATAGTGTATCTATGTTGTACATCTGTGGGACAATGCATTGCGTAACTTACTTTGATGGGGCGAGTTGGTTTGACAATGGACTCATCAATATCTTCTTCCACCTTCCCCCCTCCCTCCACAGTCCCTCTCCCCTCTTCTTCCTCTCTTTCCCTTCCTCCCTCTCCTCTCTCTCTCCTTCCGTCGCCCTAGCAACTTTCACCTCTCCACTCCCCTTCCTTGCTGACTTCCCCTCCGACACACCACCGCCCCTGTGCTTAGAGGGTTTCCCCCTCCCCCCTTCCCCCCTCCTCCCTCCCTCCCTCTCTTCCTCCCAATCCAGCGCTGGGTGAAGCTCGAGCTCGTCTTCGCTCTTGCTTCGTTGCTTGCTTCCACTTCTCTTTGAGCCGGATTCGCCCGGAGAGTCCTCAGAGATGTGGGCGGTCTCTTCGCGTCCTGCGTCGTCAGTTTTTGAGTCACTCTTTGTCCTAGCGTGCTCTCCCTCCTTTTCATTGGGTTCTGATGAAATGAGTTGGTGACAGTTGAAGGGAATGTTGCCGTAACATTATAATATCATAAGAGCTAAATTGGGACATGTTAATTTGCAGGTACACTTGTGTGTAGACAAGCAAAAGTCAAGGATACTCCGTGCAAACGTACTGTTTAAGATGTGTATGTATGTATGTATACACAAGCATTCCCACTGACCGACACACTAAAACTACCAAGTACCGTAACCCTCGATATGCACGCTCGCCGGAAATGAGCAAATACAACTTCTCATGGTATTTATATCACATGATGGTTCATGTGACAATGGCAGTTGGCGTTTGTGTGCACGTGTGCATGGTAGCTATGCAACTGTATATAACTGGAGTTAAGAAAGTGATGTGTTATGTACTCTCACATCATCATAATTCTAACCTGAGGATGTCTTAGTTTTCACGGGCACAGTGCCTCCATTATCCACCGCCTCCTGTAGCCAGTCAATGAAATTGGAGGTGTCGTCTCCAAGGAATAGCTGCAGGTCGTTACTGATCTGATGGAATGTCTTCTTGTTCACCAACATCACCATAATGTAGTCTGGGAGCTCATTATCTAGTGGGACAAGGGGGAGGGAGAGGGGAGGAAAGGAGAGGAGGGAGAGGGGAGGGAAAGAGGAGAAGGCATAGAGGGATGGAGGGAGGGAGAGAGAAGGCAGAGAGGAAGAGAAAAGAATAAAGATAGAAGGGAAGTAAGCAAGAGGTACAAGAGGGTAGTGGAAAAGAAATGGAGCGGGAGCAGAGAAGAAGAGGTGGAGAAAGAGGAGAAAGTGAAAAAGTTAGAGAAGAAAAAGAAGGCAGACGAGAATGTCTGAAGAAAGAACTGATGCAGAACTAGGTCCAGACTTTCTCACCGATATAGGCATTGCACTCTTTCAGTTTATCAAATGATGCCCAGCTGCAAAACAGACGGAGCACACGTATCATAAAGTAGAATTGTAGTACGTAGTGAACTTACTCGAAGTTGCTCATTATTTAGAGTCATCTCTGCCAAAGTCGGGAAAGCAGGTGGAAGGGGCAGTTGTAACTCTGAAGATACTGTCCTAGTTCCTAGCTACTCGCTGCTAGGCTCCAACACAACTGTGGCAGCGACTATTATGCTATCCAACAACACACGCTGACATGTGTTTCGGCTTTTACGCATGTGTAACACTCTTATTACCGCACGCGCGCGTATAACAACATAGCGCGCGCATGCGCAAATCACGTGCTCTTGTCACATGATATTCACCGAACCATCATGTGATAAATTACCAGAGAGACACTGATTTTGACGTTTGACTGGTTTTCTGTGCAGGCCCAACACTCTCTTGATCGGCAGTGAGATTGCAATTGTGTCCCTCTACGATCCTCTCTCTACCGACAAGAATGAGCGGAGCCATTCTGCTGGTCGTGTTGGCCACTACTACTGTTCTCTTGTGGCTCGCCTCTCCAGGTCCATAGTAATAGATAGCCTTCAGATTCATATATGGAGTCCGAGGTATTAGATGTGCGTGAGAACGTCGTATTAAAGGTGCGCGCGAAGGTCCAACCGCCTTCATACAGTATATAGCAGCCGTGACAGCGTATAGCGACAGTATAATGATTGCTGTATGAGTATAATGTCTACATTATGCATGATTGGGTAATAGTTTTTCTCGCGACTGCAAAACGTATGCAAGTGTTTATGAGGGGTTTGTAGCAGCTTGTGCCTATGCAGTTCTGGTTGCTGGAAGACACGAGCTGAAGTGTGCGTCAATATTTGTCCTCATGTAGTGCCAGAAGCGTTGGACAGTGTTTTGCGTGCACTTAGAACATTGAGAGTGTGTAATATGCAATATTCGGTGTGACACATTACTTCTCTCTTCTTTTCCTCTTTTCCTCTCTCCTCTCCCTCTCTCTCTCCCTTCCAATTCCCACTGATTTTTCTCCCTTCCTTCCTTACCCCCCCCCCCCCTTCTTGTTTCTCTCTCTCCTCCTTTCTGCAGTAAACTGTGGCAGTCCAAGGATAACCAACAGTCAGTATGTCTATCAGTATGAGGAGAACGACCAAATTTGTGTGTATGGCTCATTCAAAATATCCTTCGACATATTTTTCGATAACGCCGAAACAGACTCTCAGGTACGTGCAAGACTTGTAACTACACAGCGATATAACAACGATGGAAGGTCTTGACAATAATAAGATAATATAGGAGGGGCAAAACTGTGTTTGTTGGTTTTAAAATAGGGGTGGGCGGAGCACCTTTTCCATGTGTTAGACTCCGGTGGTAAGATATGAGCAAGGGGGTGAGTCCCCGTCCCTGGCCCCTAAAGTGAACGTATGTACACATAGTACGTAAGTGGTCTGTCGGGATTCATCCTTTCTTCCTTACATATGACAATATTTTGTGTTCAAATCTTTGTTACTCGCAATCCCCCCTTTTTTCTCTGTGCAGCCACCCCACAAGAAGCTCTATTTGCCAGACAGACATGGCGTTAGTGTCAATGGCTCTTGTAGCCAGTCTGAGCCTGAGCTGCTGCTGCTCTGGCAGAACAACTCTCTTAGAATGACATTTGGAAGGGTACGCCTGCAGTAGGTAGCAATTGCACAGTAGTGCATCCACCATATGTATGTATGTCTTTGAAAAGAAAGAGCTGTCCTGGGTGTAGTTGACTTGTTTGCCTTGCCTTACCTTGCCTTTCTGACCCACCTCGTTACCAAGTTGTTGAGACATGTATGTATGTGAGGTATCTGGTTTTTCCTAGTGTGTTCTTGGTTGCTCTGACGCATCATTTTCATGTAAATAACAAAAAAAGTCAATGTGTATACAAGCAGAGTTCACAGAGCTGTATTTGCGTAATTATAATATGATAATTTAACGCTGGTTGCAAAAACTGATTCTGTGTCTCAAAACTAAGACCGTTGAGTCAGCACAACAAGAAATTGAGTCACCAGACCCTGCGGGGTCTGGGTAGGAGACAGTAGTAAAGTAGCATCCAAAAAACCTCCTTACTTACCCTTACATGTTGCTCTTACTTTACCAGTTTGATTTTTCTCTCAATGCAGGGGAAAGGAGAGTGGGAACTGAAGGAAATAACATTGGTCTACTATCTCCACACCACCGAATTCACCAACGCTACAAAACGTATAATTATATCCTTCCCTTGCAGTAGTGCTAAAAGCCCTTTATGCTTTGTATGTATGTACAGTGGAACCTCTGAACAAGGGACACTATGGGGCTAACAATTTTGTCCCTTCCTATCTCGGAGGTCAAATAGCATGGGGTTGAAACAAGTGTCCTTTGTAGAGAGGTTGTCCCTATCTCAGAGGTCAAATAATACACTAAAGTTTTAGCATGGGGTTGAAACAAGTGTCCTTTGTAGAGAGGTTGTCCCTATCTCAGAGGTCAAATAATACACTAACGTATTAGCATGGGGTTGAAACAAGTGTCCTTTGTAGAGAGGTTGTCCCTATCTCAGAAGTCAAATAATACACTAAAGTTTTAGCATGGGGTTGAAACAAGTGTCCTTTGTAGAGAGGTTGTCCCTATCTCAGAAGTCAAATAATACACTAAAGTTTTAGCATGGGGTTGAAACAAGTGTCCTTTGTAGAGAGGTTGTCCCTGTATCTCAGAGGTCAAATAATACACTAACGTATTAGCATGGGGTTGAAACAAGTGTCCTTTGTAGAGAGGTTGTCCCTGTATCTCAGAGGTCAAATAATACACTAACGTATTAGCATGGGGTTGAAACAAGTGTCCTTTGATATAGAGAGGTCGTCCCATCTCGAGGTCAAATAATACACTAACGTATTAGCATGGGGTTGAAACAAGTGTCCTTTGTAGAGAGGTTGTCCCTGTATCTCAGAGGTCAAATAATACACTAACGTATTAGCATGGGGTTGAAACAAGTGTCCTTTGTAGAGAGGTTGTCCCTATCTCGAGAGGTCAAATAATACACTAACGTATTAGCATGGGGTTGAAACAAGTGTCCTTTGTATATAGAGAGGTCGTCCTAATCTCGGAGAGTCCCTTATCGGAGGTTTCAATGAAACCAGTAATCTCTAAGAGTTTTGTAGTGCATACAGTATTGCGCGTCCCTCCCCTATTCCCAGATGGACTGCAGAGCATTCACACCAACAGCAGCCGTCTCTTCAAGCGAAAGTTCAAGACAAGCGAGTATTTCTACTGCAAGAACTGCAAGACGTATGAGTTTGGTCGCATACAACGAGTCAGTCTGCCAAAACAGCTGCCAGTTGCCGTGCGTAAACAGTACCACCAGTTACTGCTCCAGAGTCCACATGGAGAAATCTGTCATCTTTGTCGGAGATCCGTCCAAAGCTAGCAGTCAGTCCTTTTTTAATAATTATACGTACAGTGTATTTGTTAACTGTTATATAACAAGTTGGAAGTACAGCTATTCACACAATTAGCAAATAGAATATGATGGTAGTTTACTAATTCATCCCCTATACAAATTGTCACTGCTCACAAAACGTAATACTGCTTTGGACAAGGCCTTTAGCTTAAATCCATATTTCTAGTCAGTGTGTACTTAACCCTTCCCCTCCTCTCCACCTCTCCCATTCTCAGAGCGGCTCTGTCTTGAAGACTTCATTGCACTGCAAGAGATAATTGTTCCAATTGCAGTGGGCGGAGTTTTAGCTCTCCTTCTCATCCTCATATTTGTAGCCTACATCATTGCGTACGTCAGAAGACGTCGAAGGGAGGCCAAGTCTCAGTACGAACCAGTCGGGGATTTCTAGCAACCGTTTTTCTCGTGTGTTGTTGTGTGTGTGTGCATATAATTGTTATATATTTTACCTGCATTGAGTGTGGATTGATTCAAGTAAACGCACCTTCGTTTAGTTTCGCACGTTCTTCCTGGACTGATGCTTTTGAGCTGATCTAGCTAGCTGCGAGCGGATCTTCAAAATGCGGATGTTTGCGCATGCGCATTTCCGTGCGGTTTCGCCGATATCGCGACACGTACACGCAGCAGGTGTTTCAAACTAGACGCTGCGCCTGCTACACGGAAATACGTAGTGTAACTGTATGTAGCTATGATAATAAGTGGTGAATGCTATTACTAGCTCCACACATAGCTACGTTTTAGTGACATCGGTGCCGCCTTCATTTTTGCACTCAGTATAATATATAGTGGGTGCCCTTTCTTCTTGCAGGCCTTCATTGAGTCCCATGGCTATCCCCATCTGCACCCCCTCAAAAGTAAGCTATAGTTAGCTAGCTAATATATATCCCTTTCTGCTCTGTGCTCTGCTGTAGAATCATGCACGCTTTGTCTGTATGCAAAATCATGAGAAAAGAGGGCTTCTAGTATTATATTATGACGTTGATCTTACTATATTATGGCTGTGTGTATATATCTCTTCTTCTCTTGGATGCAATATATACTAAGGCAACATAATGCGAAAGGGGCCTCTGGTATTACAGCATTTATTCTAGTTTTCGTTATACTTCTCTCAATAAAGTTACTTTGCCAAAACCTAGTCAATACTATCTCGATACCACAGGGAATTGAAGCAAGCAAGCACTGAGTTTAAGCTGATACTCGTACACCCAGAAGACACTATAGATACAAAAGTGACGTTTGATGACAACTCAATCGAAAATATTTGGAGATACCATGAACTAGCAAGCAAGCCGCATATTACTGGTAAAACATAGTCAAACCTATAGCTGTAATCATAATGTAGCTATTGCCGCGAAAGCTGGAAACATTCACTGTTAGCTACTTTCTTCAACATGTGTGCATCCTTGTATATTCACACTACCAAAGTGAGCAATAATTTTACTGGTGATATACTTTCATGTGCTGTTGTAATCATCCCACAGAGATTTTCGAAGTCCAGCCTGTCGGTGGGTTGAATGTCAAGATACTTGGTCTTGCTACACCAAGCGGGGATCGGTTAGAGCTCTCAGTTGTTGAGGATACTATGGGAGTGCCTGATAGGTTTCCTCGATTTCGACAAAGTGACATTGAGGTTAAAAATCAGACAACCAACATTTCTATACTCTGCTGCTTCATGCTTCAGAATGCATCTGAAGAATCCTTGCTTAATTAAGATAATATTACAGGCTGGTTCACAAGACGAGGCTTATCCCACACTAGCCCTAAGCACAGATGACAACAAAAACGGAAGTATAGCTATAATATACACAGTGAGAGTTTACTCTGCCATAGCACAGAGTGTGTTGTATATAGAATTTACCCCTTGTCTGCTGAGCTGCCTATAAGGTCAGTGAGTAAGGGGGCTCTACCTAGAGAATGCAGAGTAACGTAGGTTTGAGTACAAGATGTAGTTTCTATATATAACATAATGTACACACAAAAACGGGGTGATTGTATAAAGCAGAAGCACAGTAAGTGTGTAGTTTGTGCTCCAATAAAAGGTAGCCGCATGGTCTATTATTATCTCTCTGGCTGTAGGTCATGTCTGGTGCAGTCCAACTCCATTCCGAGTTCACACAAGAAAACGAACGCAGAATGCAGAGTAACGTAGGTTTGAGTACAAGATGTAGTTTCTATATATAACATAATGTACACACAAAAACGAGGTGATTGTATAAAGCAGAAGCACAGTAACTGTGTAGTTTGTGCTCCAATAAAAGGTAGTTGCATGGTCTATTATTATCTCTCTGGCTGTAGGCCATGTCTGGTGCAGTCCAACTCCATTCCGAGTTCACACAAGAAAACGACACAAGTTCACGGATGATTGCCTTCAGCTTTGTCACTGTTCGTGAGCCCACTAGAGTCTATTTCGTCCCATGTTCAGGCAGAGACTCCCGAATTGAAACGAAAGTGACAAACGTTCCTCAGTATTACTTTGAATTTGCAAGCATCTCGGAGAAAGAGCTTGAGAAGATTGAGATGAAGAAGTAACTGCTCATCCGAAACTTTGTTTGGGAGTAATGGTAAAAGAATGATGTAGTTGTGTATAATTATATGCCTGAGGCTGAGTTTTTTTGCAGCTGCACTATAAAATATTGCGGATTAACATTAGTATATACACTGTAGTTTTATAGGGTGTGTGAGAGGATAATGGGGGGCATTTAAGTGGCTCCCAACAATGTACAAAACGTCAGTGTTTGATAGCCACAAATGTAAACCGTGGCTTGTCTAACATTCCACTGCACTCTGAAGGTGTACTGAACTCTCCATTTTGTCACCACTGCATCAGCCAGTGAGCAATTCTATATAATATTGATGAAGACTGTGTCCAGTTGCTTCTGGACTCAAGGTGTGTGTCTGTCATATGTGTTGGGTTTGGGCAGTATAGGTGCCATCAAGAGAAAGGAATACCAAGGTGACTGGTAGAGTTTACCGGTGGCCAAAGATGTATTTATTACCCAAGGCCAGGGCTGACATGCACTATGCCCGGGCCACGTCTTTAATGTTACTGTCCTATAGTCTCCACGTGATTGCTGCTCATTTCTGCGGATACTCAGATGTATTTTATGCTCTTTTGACAACTCGTTTTATAAATATTGTTGTTAGCTACTATGTCCTGCTATACTCCCGCTTTCCTCAAGTTTTTGAGTCTATCTAGGTGTGCTAGCCCGTGTGTTTACGTTGGATACAAGTAAGTGGCTTCCTCGCCCTTCTTTATTCTTCCTTTTTTCCTTACAGTATGTGAGTCAATCGTATGTGGTGAATAAACCTAGTGCTTTTGCTGCCCCACGATTGTTTTGTAGAACATTGGCAAACCAGCACATGAGACTCACAGGTGCAAATAATATGCACCTGGCACATGCGAAGCAAGGATTGCGAAATTAGCCTGCATTCTTTTAGAGTCACATACGTCGTCATTTAATACGCTATGGGCGGCAACGTTAGATGTACAGTAGTAAAGATCTTACATTCAGACAAAATTATTGGTAATCTCACTTCACTCACCAACCATTAGTGTTAAGTATAATTATATTAACCTAATGATTGAGGTTACACTGAATGCACAACATACGCGGCGGTGGTGAGTGAATTATGGCAATGTAATTACACACGCAAACTATTACTGGCAATGATATTATTATGGTGGTCGTGTAATGACGACAATGTTACAGAGTGGGTCGGTCACCAGTCAATGTGGGAGAGTTGTATGTTAAAGATTCCGATAATTTCGTTATAGTCTTGGCCTCTTTGTGTGTCTTTGCTTGTGCCCCTTGTTAACCCTCGCTGCGCATGCATGAACCTCGGCGCGCATGCGCAGCGAGGGTACTGTTTGTCTGTGTGTGTCTGTCTGTTACTCTCAATCTCACTTCTCGAATGTCTGTTCGTCTCACAAACGATACGACCTACCTAACGGGCAATGAAGGTCAGAAATCTTGAACGGTTTTCTCTGAAAATACTTCGTTGCAAAGCTAGAGCGCTTCCGCCATTGTACGTCTAATGCTAGTCGGCCATTTTTATCGCTGCGGAAAATGCGCATGCGCTTATATTTGAACAGGCTCGGGTCCGCCTGCTCTGTGTATCTTGAAGGCACGAGAAGTCACAACCAAGGGCGTGTATCGACTCCACATGCTATTACTAGTCTACTGTAGCTAGCCAGTGTCAGACGCCATTTTATCGCTGGCGGATAATGCGCATGCGCTTATATTAGCAAAGGACCGGGTCCGCTTGCTCCTTCTATCTTGAAGGCACAAGAAGTCACAACGAATGGCGTGTATCGACTCTCGCGTGCTATCTACTACTGTAGCTGGCCCGTGTCAGACTCTCTGCGAGCTACTTCGCCGAGGGTTTGCACTTTAGTGCTTTTCATTGGGTCTGTCTGTATTGTCTGTCTGTGTGTCTGTCACTCTTCATCTCACTTCTCGAGTGTTCTTTCGTCTCACAAGGATACCACCTACTGAACGGGCAATGAAGGTCAGAAATTTCGAACGGTTTTCTCTGAAAACGCTCCGATGCAAGCTAGAGCGCTTCCACCATTGTACGGCTAATACGTAGTCGGCCATTTTTATCGCTGCGGATAATCGCTGCGCTTATATTTAGCACAGGACCGGAGTCTGCTTGCTCTGTGTATTTTGAAGGCACAAGAAGTCACAACGAAGGATGTGTATCGACTCTCGCATGCTATCTACTACTGTAGCTAGCCCGTGTCAGACTCTCTGCGAGCTATATGCTAGCGGGAGACGGCGAGTAAACGCATACTAATATACCGCGCATGCGCAGTTCGCCGAGGGTTTGCACTTCAGTGCGTTTCATTTCTTTAGTACTACAGTATTGTTATCCCTGAAACCCATTAATTTGGCTTGGGGGTTTCAAAAAAGGAGCTCTTTGAGATGCCAAGAAGCCAATGTTGATAGCTAGCTATGTACATGTACACAATAAATTCATCAAGATACCAAGAGATGACGTATGGACTCAGACGTGCCTCGACACATGTGCGAAAAATAATATGGCCCACGAGACTATAACGTATACTCCCTCGCGGTAAACGCTGTTAGCCCTATTTAGTTCGTATAATAATAACAACAGTGTCATTTTTGGTAACTTTGCGCATGTGCACAAAATTAATGCTCCCACCTGCACCTGTGATGACAAGTGCAGATCTTTCGCTATCTTGTGAGAACCTCCCCTCAATACTGAGTATAATAGTAATCATACTGAGTTTAATAGTAAGTATAATTATAGTAATTCATGTTCTGCCCGCACATTGCTCTGTTGTGCTGACGACACTGAGACCAGGATACAAAAAATTGTTAGCAAAATGACAGCAATTTAATAATCGCAAAAGGGTAAAATAGTGATGTTTAATTTATGCTTTGTCTTGAGTGTATAATGCTACATCATAGTTTTCCACCTCAAGTGCTTCTGTTGCAGTAGTTATGGTGTTACTCGAGGAAATAATAGTGAGGTTACTTCTGTTGCTTAGAGTTTGGAAGACGTGTTCAGGGTCATTAGTCTCCTTTGTCTCAATGTATCGGACTCCATCCTCAACTGACGGGACGAGGTAGTATTTTCTGGGGGTTTCACCTTGTGTTGTGGTGAAGCTAAAAGCAGTTCGCCCCGTATTTTGATCCACCTCCATATTGAACTGGGTGTGCAGTTGTGGGTTTACACCCTAACGAAAAAATACAAGTGGATTATGAACAGCCCAACATGCTGAAGCAAAAAAGGATGCTGTAAGAAGTTGCTTTGTTATAATAAGCATATTAGTGATAGTGCAAGAACAAGGAACATGTAGACGGGTACCTATGCTAATTTTTGCAGGTTTAAATGGCCCTGATTATAAGCAATGTCAGAACGTCACATAGGCGAGGCCTTAAAAGCGAGGTCTCTATCAGAGGATGCATCATGTATACCTCTTCAGGTTCCTCTGGCAAGAATATAGGGAATCTGTCAGGTACTCCTTCGTCCTCACTGACAGTCAGACGCCATTTGACCTCTGGGAAAGACGGCGGGGTGACCCCCATAATCTCAACTAATAAGCCGCCTAAACCAGGAGTTCTGAACAGTTCTGCATTTGGATAAGACAGAAACCATGCATAGTATTACTATACCATAGTAGTTCCAATAGGTATATATGCACATGGTACCGTAAAGCCATTATGAGTAGCCCCCTGCACAAACTCTTCAACTTCTCTCTGCTTGATCACAGGAAGTTGAACAAGACACCAACTGCCTTGCTAGTTTGAGCATCAGAGGCTGTCTCTAACTCGCTAATAATGCACATCTCTGCACATCCACCCCCAATAGATAAATATGCAACCAATGAACGTTAGTATAATAGAGCTCGTGCTCAAAGTCAAGACTCGTGGCAAATAAAAGCCCTCTCTATAGGTAGTTAGTCAATACATTATTTTACCCAGCTAGCTAAATTTCTCTGACTGTAAATCCTTGTCTGCCCTATATATAAGTCAATGGGACGAATACATACCTGTAACATGAATACTGCCACCCCCTTCATGAAAGCCCCACTGGTTGTTGGCGCCGTTGTCGTCGTACGTGACCCGCAGCACTTCCTCGTCGAATTCGTTCGTCGTCACAACTAGAATCCGTTGTAGCGGATTACCAAAGCGAGTAGTGATGCCAGGGTCAGGAACGCCTGGAATGACGACTAGATCACCAGGAGTGCCGATCACACTCACAGGTCCTTCGGGATCCAGATTGGTGCGGGGATTAGTGCGACAAGTACACTGACAGGTGCACTGCCCAAGAGTCGTCTGATTGACTTGCGTGGGGGTTGTTGGACACTGCAGGAGAAAAACGCTATTGTTAGAGAACAGCTGACTATAATAGTCGCAACGGCATGTGAGGTAACGGGGTAGAAAGGCAAGGCAAAGCAAACAAGTCAACTACACCCATGATGATCACCTTATCAGGAGTGTTTCTGAAGAAACAGTAGTTGTCCATAATGAGTCCAGTAGAGCTGCTTCTTTGGGGATTGCGTTGTTGAGAATTTTCTTCGCTGAGTTGATCTTGCAGAGCGGTTCCTTGAGTTTGAGCCTGTCACGGAACGGTTTTTATACTAGGAGCCGCCGCATTTCCGTCCAGATTGGAGTCTAGTCGCTCGGGATTTTCCACGATCTCACGGTACTTGATCTCAGTATGTGTGCGCGGTTAACCTGAATTTTTATAAGGCTTCTCTGTTTCCTAAGCGATCGACACATATTCCTAGATCCTTGCGCCGTCGAGTGGGCGGCATGCTTCGCGTGGGCGCTACCGGAAAAGGCAAATTACAGGCCTTGTATCCGGCATTGACGACACAGCAGGAATGCGGATGTTTCAAAATTGGAACGCTTTTCAACACGGAAACCGTTACACATCTCAGAAAGGATATTATAGTGTGGGAGCAGTCTGTCAGGCTTGCTAATAATAGATATGAGGGGGACAATCTTGTCGTTTCTAAAGGTAATCGACTAGGTCACAAGATGGCTAACTTGGTGTGGCGGTGTGGGAAGAATGCCAGAGAGTAGACTGTAGTACACTATCCATGGTGCAGTGCTGAATGTAGAAGCTTAGACAGTGGTTTCAGTGCTTGTTTGGAAACACTCAACGTCATGGCTCTTACAGAGTTGCAACATAGTCTAAAATGCTTAGCCTTGTGCCAGATAGACATGCCAGCAAAGAAAAGACAAATTCTGTTAGTACATGAGCCATGTTTTATAACCGTGACTACAACTCCAATTCACTTATAATTATTATGCCCTTGTTTTGTCTGATGACTCAACAAATGTAAAAAAGCTGTGAGCCCTGAATTTCACTGTTACGATTTCCCCAGATTGTTTTGTGATAGGCGAAGGAGTGTGATCCACACAGTCTCATTTGGATTCGTGTGTTTTTTAAACTCAAAGGGCCGTGAAAGAGGCTCCGTCGCAAATATCAAAACTCTGGTGCCATGTAACATCACTCTGCATGAAAGAAGAGTCACATGTGATGGTGTATAAGGTTTACGTTAGTTATATACCTCTAATGTGGAACTCAAGCATCGGTTCTATATCATATGCTTCCTGTACTGTCTTCACGAACGGACAAATACAATATTCTGGCTGCTGGTCAGCTGTGAAAATTTGCACCTGATGATTACTGTTCCTCAGTATAATGTATTTATCTGCGTAAAGTGCAAAGATCAACCCAACCACCAAGCTGCATCAGTGAACGGGATGTTTCTAACGGAAGGAATACTGGTTTAGTTCACAGCAAAGGTCTACAAACCCACAGAGACTATAAATTCCAATGGCCAGAAAAAAGGGATGGTTTTTCATGCATTTACTGTCATAACGTGATCACGTGACCTGCGCCATCATCGTCATCATCAGTAGTTAACCCTCGGCGGCGCGCATGCGCAGCGAGGGTTACGGTAGTCGTTCTCCGTGTCTGTCTGTCTGTCTGTCTGTTACCACGTTTTCTGCCACCACGCGCAACAAACAGGCCAAAAGGCGACACCAACCCGGACCACACATTATTATGTTTGATAAAACGTGTATTGGCGTCATAGCCCCACTGTGGGACTCCACGCCGAGGGTTTAGCACTTCAGTGCCTTTCATTAGTTAGGTGGCGTGAGGGTCTACATGCGCCGAAATTTCGCCGAGGGTTTGCACTCAGTGCTTTCATGTTAGTGCGTGAGGGTTCTACGCATGCGCCGAAATTTCGCACGACTATTATAGCATTCCTTTTTGCGTCAACACCATTGTGGAGTAAACATGTCTCTGGCACTTGTTTTTCCAGCTCTCCTAATAATTGTCGCGAGGGCCGTCGGTGGCGAGAACTGTGGAAATGAAAATGCTCCCTACTATGTCTCACTGGAGTGCGCCATCCTTGGAGGGGAGAGCAGGATCAGGCGACAAGACGATCCACCTCCAAGTAGACACATCGATCAGGATAGCTCTAAAGATTGCCTGGTTTCCGTCGGACTGGAACTGCGCATAACGTGTCGCGCGCCTAGTGAAGATTGGGATAGTGCTGCGGCCAACGAGCTGGTACTGTTTAGAGACGGGCAGAACCTCAGCAGCCACACGGTGTCTTGGTCCTTCGCTACGTCCCTCGAGAGTGGTTTGTACGACTGCAGATGGAAAAGCAATGGAACTTCCTCTGCTAACCGCTCCGTCCTGGTAGGAAGTAAGTAGAAGAAACAAGTTCTGAGTATAGTATTAGATACCATGTCTGTCAATAATTCAGAGACAGTGTACGTCATACCTGGTGCCGACTCCGACAATGAAGGCGACTTGTTTGCCCAGGATTGCCGACCAATAGTCGGTGACTTTAGTTGCAGCGTGGCCAAGAGCTTAGTGAAGACTTGGAGGGTTCAAGAGGATAAGAGCACTGCTCACGACATCTCATTCAATGTACTGGGAGCTCGCCCTGTGTCTCTCAGTCTGGATATCCAATGGGTCAATCACTATCCTGTCGACATTGACCCATCCCTCAGCAGTGACTCAGCCTTTAACAATACCATTTCACATGTAAGACATTTCCACTTCTCCACATGTTGAGGGCTCT
This sequence comes from Geodia barretti, assembly GCA_030341885.1. Lineage (NCBI taxonomy): Eukaryota > Metazoa > Porifera > Demospongiae > Tetractinellida > Geodiidae > Geodia > Geodia barretti. The sequence continues at coordinate 27,591 of CASHTH010003082.1, forward strand.
CTCTCTTCACCCTCCTATCCCCTCCCCCATCTCTCTCCTATATACTCATTCAGACTGCTCACGTTGACTTCTATAACCTGGTCTTAGTAGGAGAGTCTTCAAGTCCTGTAACTGCAGAAGCTTACCTGGTTTTATCTGGAAACACTTCAGATCGCACCTCCACCCTATGTGTGTCAATCAATTTTTATGGAGGTATATACATAGCTAACATTCTATTACTCTATTGTTAGTTTCTGACTGCAGTTCCTGCCCTGTTGCCTAATGACAGTCTTCCAGCAGATGTGTCAGTGGTTGAAGGCCATCAGGCTGACTTCCACTGCAGCGCCAAAACAACTAAAGACAAAACGTTCACTGTTGCCTTTCTAGTCAAAGTTCCACCCTACAGCCTTACCGAATGTACAAATTACACCTTTTCTACAAACGCATCTTTGCTGCCACTATCTCTGAGTGGAAATGGAAGTTGCTCTGGTCTTGATATCATCCCGACTTTTCTGTATGGTACACATTACTTGAGAGCTACATGGCCCAGTGTCAACTTTTCCATGTCTGGAGCAGAGGTGATCTGTGCTCAGGCCTCTAGTGGTGTCACTCAGTGGGCCAGAACAGCCACACTCACTGTCTTACCAGCCTCTATTGTGCCACCATACTCTCCTACTCATCCAGACCTCAGTGTTTTGGCTGTACTTACTCTCCCCCTCATAGTATTAGTGGTGGTGTTAGCCATCCTACTCTGGTGGAAATGGAGACGGTTTTCAATGACAAAGTTCGGTTATCAGTTACAACGCGAACAAAGTAAGCATGTCTCAACTTTAGTATATCCGAGTCACTTATCTTTTCCAGCTCCTCAAGCCGTTCCTTCCAGTACCTGCAGTACTCCAACTACTGCCACGCCACAGTTTCCCCTGCTAGCCTCACATCCCTATGTGACCCAGCACAAGCTCCTGCACGCAGCCAATGAGGATTCTGAGAGTTCAAATTGTGAAGTGGAGGTAGATGCATAATATCCCCCCATGTCCCTGTTGCTAAGGCAGCTGTTTCAATCCCTGTGCAGGATATTGCGATGATTAATTTCAGTAACCGTCACACTAGCAGCAGTGCTACTGAGCTCTTCTACCCATCCTCGTATGAAGTGTGTGTCTATGTGAGCTACTCTAATTCCCAGGCAGACTGGGTGCAGGGAACACTGCTCCCTCTGCTTCACTCCTACCAACCAATCAGAGTCACCGACCACGAAGCTCACATGATCCCAGGGGGTGTGGTCTCTGAGGAGAGACTCCGCCTACTGCAGTCGGCTGATAAAGTGGTGGCCGTCATAGCCCTAGACTACCAGCTGACTGAGTGGTGCAACTATGAGCTCCAGCACGTGCTACAGCAGTCGTCAACAGGAGGGGCAGGACTACTTATCCCCATTCTGTGTGGTGGGTGCAGAGAACTCCCGTCCACCATCTCAACCCTCCATCCCCTCTCTCTGGAGGACCCCAACTGGACACACAAACTCAGGATTGCACTCCGCAGACAACACCCACACTCTCTATTGTGATTATTATGTATGGATGATTATTGGGTGCAGTTAGTTACACCATCACTCCGTCCAAAGTTTTATTATTGCATTGGTGTATGGTATAACTACTACTTATATCACCCACAAGAGCTGCATTCGTTGTACGTGTCAACTACAAGGTGAGGTAGCAAGGCAAAGGCAAAGCAAACAACTAAAATTGTCCGGTAAAAAAAGTGAAAAGACGAATTGTGCGAACGCTGACAAGATAATAATAATTGGTGGCTGCAGTTATAATTTGTCGTTGGAAGAGGTCAGCATATTCTTTGGTATATTGTAGCTACACTGTTTTTGTCTTGTAATGTACTCTTGCTATATAGTTGACGTATTATAGCTAAGTAAATGGTTGATATACAATGTATACTTAGTCTCATGGTCTCAGTGGATTTGATAGTGGGTAAGGCCGGCAAAAGTTAACATAGCAATGGTCAGAATAGCATACTGTGAAAATATTTTGGTCAGTGGGAGTGAGCCTACTGCAATTAGTGTAGCTATGTGTGGTGTCATAGTTCACATGCTCGCACATCACAGTAGCATACCTACAAACCTGCAGATAAACCTTTGCTTGAAATTGCTGTGTGTCCATTCAAAATATATGGGCATGATTTGGCGATTTTCTGGTGGGATAGGCAGTATTTTTTGCTTGATTATCAAGCAAAAGCTGGATGGTTGGTAGGTATGCAGTAGGATGCACATATGTCATGCATTGTGTAAGGAACTATAATGTATTTCTCTGACACTATTTCACTCCCACTTGTCTGCCTTGGTAGTGTATTAGTAGGGCAGACTATTGTGTGCATAGTCTAAATTCGATATTATTATTATTATCAAAGTTTGTCTTCATAAGCACTTCAGAGTAATAGCACACAATAGTTACAAATCAGTATCTCTGTTTCCATGGTTTTTGATTACTTTACGAGAAGTTTTGGGAAAATATTGCCAGATTTTTTCGTGTGTCTTCTATTTCTATTTTACCGCTCTTCGGAGTAAAATAGTAGGTTTTTGGCTCCTGAGTCTCCAAACTGAGGGAAAATGAGGTTTGAGAGCCACAGGAATAGAATACTTGATGGTAGATGGTGTTTCCTGAAGAAGTTTTGCTCTGCATAAAAAGAGCAACTTTGTTTGAAGCACATAATCATACCACTATACTGCAGAGGGAGCACTGATCTTTAGGTTTCACATGATTTCAGGGTGGTTGATCGTTTCCGGACCTTACTCGGTGTGCATGCGCAGAGAGGGCTGGTGTTTCAAAACAAAGCAAAGGCAGTGCAGTTGGTTTTTCGATAATCAAAGCAAAGGCAGTACTACGACACAAATGTTTGCACACAATGTCGAAAGTTACAGTAGGCCAAGTTCCACTGGCTACACAGCCAGTGTGAGACACTATATAGACTATGACCAAACTGCCAACCCTCTCTCATGTGAGGGATTGGCTTGCTAAGTTTGCCCGTGAAATTTGTTATAATAAAACTGACGTGATAATATTATGCTCCTTACCTCACAGAATTTAGGAGTGTCGACTGTATTATTTTTTTCTTTGACAGTCAAATATTTATTTCCCAGCTTTATCTGTACTTGGTAATGTGTTGGAGTTAAAACGGTGAAATATCCATCTACATGAAAATGAAACCCTTGGTGACCTTATCCAATATTTTCAGTACTGAAAACTATAGCCTAGTGTCTACCTTTTCGCGTTGGAACGAAGTCGATCTACCGCTCGCAGCGCCCCCTCGTAGTTGTGGGCGTTGCCTCCGCATCATAAAATTTACGCACGCGATATCTCGAAATAACGCGCACGGAAGGGTTCGAGCGTGTATAGCAGCTACGAAGGTGCGGTTTTCTTCGTTGTATGCAGCGTGCGTTGCGTTTTCGAACGATACGCGTAACGCAATATTGAAGTTTTGCGCCAAGTGGTACCTTTTCCCAGAGCGGGTCACATATACAGTAGAAGGTATATACCTACAATGGTTGTATAATTATACATCATGACAAACTTTACAGGATTGATAATAAAATATGCTGAATGCTCCTTATCAAAACTAGCCTCTCATGTGCATACATCAACCCATACAATGTGCGCCATTAATAATGTGCAATAGTGTAACAACTAACCTCTACTACTTCTGCTTTGGTAACGCCAGTAACTGCCTGATTCATATGTATATGACAGAGTACCATCAGAACCAGGAGTATCCACTTGAATATAACAATCACCCGCCTGAATTTCTTCAACAGACTGGAATGAAAATAAAATGTCTCACTGTTGAATGTATGTTCATTTAGTGATTTTCTCTGAAACAGCTTTGTTAAATACAATAGACACTGGTATTATTATTATTAGAGATAAAATTAAGATCAATAAACAACATAATTTTCTGTGCAAAGCAACTATTATCAAAGTGTCACTACATACGGGAGCACTAAGAGCTACAACAGCTGTTTCTCAGAGCTTATCAGCTAGTTAGCTTTCATACTTTAAAACAACCAAGGATTTGCTCTTTAGTAATTTTATTATGTACTTACCGTCATCATTTCCATAAAGTCTCCTTCCTCACACTCCACAACAAAAGTTAGGTTGCTTAGATTGATTTCAGATACTTTGCTGTGGTTGCAAGGTATTGGTCGTCGTGCTGGCACAGAGAATATCCGGAAACGCTGATTAACCAAACCAGCATAAAACACATACTCATAGAGCATCTACAGGATAAAAGAAACAAAGTTAACTCTATCACACTCTTATGGTGAAAATGATAAAAATTATTATGTGCCTATCATGAAGACTGCATGGAACCTAACTGCAGTTGCAACAAAAATGTTTGGATCATAATAATATATGACTTTTTCATAAGGGTTAATGGATGCTACGATGTAGCTTATACCATTGCGTACCTTGGTTGAACAGGACATATCAGAATTGTATGTGAGTTTTTCTCCATTGGGTAGCTCAAACACAATAGGCGTTCCTCCATCTGTATCCACACTTTCAAACTTGGGTTTAAGACTCTCCCGTAACTGTTGTAGAGCCTGCAAATTCAAGAGTAACCCATCAGCTGACAAAATAATGATATGTGAAAATGATGATAGCTAACAGGTTTGTCCAATGATATCTACGTGATTGCAGCAAATCACACATTTGCTAGATTTGATCACCAATCATCCAATGCCTGATAGCTATAACCGTCGAATGTCCTCCTAAAAGGTAAAATGGGGGTGTGACAGGCTTGCATATCCAAACTTACAACTATTAACTATGTATGCAAAATCAAGCACGGGAAGCAGTTTGTTAATCTAGTATAATTATATTTGTCTTACTTCAGGTGAGGAAGCTGGCATCTGCTGAGCTTCTGTGCCATGTGAAGTTGGTACGTCTTGATCCATCTCTACACCCTGTTCCTGCAGTATAATTAGGTGAACTTTTCATTAGCTACCATTTCTTAGTGGGCAAACCTTAGGAGCAGGGGATGCCTTTGAGCAACAAGAGCCCATGATTGTAATGTCTACGGCTGTCGATTTATCTGGGGTATGAGGTCCATATTATGTCAAACACCTTGCAGTTAGTATACAGTCCGGCCAAACGTCAAAGGGCATGAAAATCCACGAGTTGAGTTCACGCAGCTATAATGCCATTGGGCATGCACTGTTGTGAGCTGAGTGTGGGTAGCTTTCAATATACTGCAAGAACTAGTGTGGGCAGTAGCTAAGTACTAAACGCCCCTCGAGCTGGCATGCGTAGCTCTGCGTAGGCATACGACCAACCGCCAGCTGCAGATTAGCTCATGCTGATAGATAAATAAATTATTCTTACAAGAGAGCAGGGACGAGCTGTTGTCAAGGAAAGTAGCCAAACTCCGCGATATGACTTATGACAAGTGTGTAGTCCCATGAAGTAGAGGGGGCGAGACACACCTAATCGTATTCATTGATCGCTTGATGTGATTGTGCGTCGTCTCGGCATGCAGCACGGATATAGCGAGTCATACCGGCCACTTGTCCACTCTGGCTGATTCTCTACCTCCGTTTTTCATTTATGTGTGCAATTTTCTTGGTGTGAGCATGTGGACAATCACTTCTATGAAATGAAGGTGGATGTAGTGATGTGAAAAGATAATAATAGCAGTAAGTGTTCCTGCATGAGACGGAACAGAACTCCTGCAAAAGTGCTTAATTGGCCCCTTGGCTTCCTTTATACTAGATGAAACTTGATGTCTGCAATGTTTGTTCTGCCTTTGCCTTTCTAGCTAGCTACCTCATGATTTACTGTGTGTCATGGTTACGCACGGACAGTAAACTTAAGACGGTAATCGTGTTCTGTTTTGTAGTAACGAAGCAGTTTGCAACATATTATTAGGAAAGCTAACCCTTTTTGAGCAAAACATTGGCTTACTTGGACTTTTTGGCCATTTGTGCAAGCTGGGTTAGGGTAGCTACTAGGTATGCAGAGCACTAGGTGATCAAAAGTGCAAAGGAGTAACCTGACTCCAAGTGCTCAGGCAAGCATGCATGTCCCAATTTGTCACAGATAATTGACTGGCAGACAGTTCGCCTCTACCCTTAATGTATAGTCGCTTGAACATGTGAAACAAGACGCGGAGGATATTCCTTACTACACTTCTTAACATACAGATGTAGCTAACAAACAGAAACGTCAAAAACTAATGGTAACATTAAAGTATCGCTATGTTGAGAAGAACACGCCTACAGTTTTCAACCCTATCTGGGTGTTTTGTTTAGGCTAAAAGATTAAAAACATATTGCGGTTGGACTGTTTCCATTACTTCAATCTGGTTAGGTCCAGGAACAAAGTAGTACTTGAAGTTCTTCACTGGATCACCACTACTTATAGTGAAACCAAAGGCAGTCCTTCCATTCTCATCCCTACGCTCGAACTTAGTGAGTGTAACTGAAGATCCCTTGAGTGAAAAACATAAACTATGTATGAATGCAAAAACAATTTGATACTAACCTTTATGCTTGCAGTGGAAGAACCAGAGGGTGCACTAGATGTGAAAGTGGGGACAGCGTCTGGAACTCCCTCACCATTGATGTTAAGTGACAGATATCTTCCACTGTCCTTGGCTTTTATGGCAGTCCCATTTCGATCAGATTCAATGTGGAAGATATCTTTAGTACAAAAACGAAGCCCATAAAATTACTATTGCCGGATGTATTATTATGACTCACACCTGCTGATGTGCATGGTGTTCCACCGAAAACCCAACGATTGTTACTTTCGGCAGCATTATAGGTTTCTTGCAAAGGACCCTCAGTTGATACTAGAATCTTTTTGGTTTGTGTGCCATTCTCCAGGGGTGTCCATAGTATGTCATCTCTTCCGTTTAATTCTGTCTCTTCCTCACATAAGAGGTCCTGCAAATACATGCTTACACATATCTAGCTTTTTCAACACTTAACCATCCACCCAACCAGTGTGGTTAAAGCCTCTAGGGGGTCACAGTTAATGCTAGTATTGCTCACGTTCCTAAGCTTCGACACTGTTCACGGAAGCTACTAAGTCACGGAACAGTGTAACTCTCTACCATCTTATTCCAGTGTGCCAAAGGCTTGCCAAACTTGGCCAAAGCCATTTGCACATTTTCTGGGTCCAGCGTGATTGAAACTCCGAAGATAAGGACAGTATAGTTATCTTGATGTGACATAGCACCATTTTTGGTGGTTTCATCGGGGCAGGAGAGACAATTAAACCAGAAATCAGTCAGTTATGAACAAAACTGCTTACAGGGCTACTATAACTCCCCCAAATATTATGTATTCGAGGTCTCACAGTATACATTGTGAGTAAGGCGGATGCCAGAAGCTATATAAAATAGTTCACCCCATGTGGTAGCTACACTTGATATCTTGCCTAAAATCTAAGCTATCAGAGCTGAAGCATGTACTTAAGTTGACAGAGCAAATGGGGTGTGTAGCTCCAAGCAACATTGTAAACACTTCTAACACCTTCTGAACTAACAACCTCTCTTGGGCTATAATCTAGACTCTCCCTGGGAAGCCAGGAAAACTAACTAAACCGACTATAATAAAAAAAGCATCAATTCCCAGACATTTTCAGTGTTTTCTCTTCGCCGGGACTGGGACAGCGCTAGTTGTAAATGATTTCGGAGCTTTTCCGCTATTCCGGTAAGGTTGGCAACCATGTATCAGTGCAGATCTAGAGTGACTCGGTATGACATTGTCAAAAGAAGTCTAGAAAGACCAAGCTACAGCCTTCTGTGATTAGCTGTGGATGATGTGAGCATGCTAGTAAGCAAGGAAGACCTTACGCTGTACCTTTGTTTTAGCTCAACTGGATGCTTAGCATGTTAGGTCCTTTTCCCAAAGAAACGTTAGTGGGTGGTTTTTGTGCACTCGTCTTGTGAAAAGACACACACGTTCCTTTTGTGCTTCACACTTCAGTGGTTTTTCATTATGAAATTGTGTTACCTGTAAATATTCCAAAATGTCTCCTTCCTCATACTCCACAACGAAAGTAAATAGACTTAAATTTATTTCAGATAGTTTGCTATGGTTGCAAGGTATTGGTCGTCGTGCAGGACCAGAAAAGATCCGGAATCGCTGATTAACCAAACCAGCATAAAACACATACTCATAGAGCATCTACAGGATAAAAATGAACAAAGTTGACTCTATCACATGGTTATGGTGACACTAAACTGTGTGTGCATAACGAAATAGAAGTTGACTACATAATGCAAAAAAAACGTTAGCCTTTTTGTATGGGGGATCAAATGAGATTATGAACTGTGCCACCCTCTTGTAGAAGGTCAATGGGTGCTATGATGTAGCTTATATTATACTGCATATAATACCTTGGTTGAACAGGACATATCGGAATTGTATGTGAGCTTTTCCCCATTTGGTAGCTCAAACACAATAGGCGTTCCTCCATCTGTATCCTCACTTTCAAACTTGTGTTTAAGACTCTCCCGTAACTCTTGTAGAGCCTGCAAAATCACGAGTAATGCAAAACTATATAATTCACCCATGGTAGCTATACAGCAGACAAAATAATGATCAATGTGAAAGCTATGATTTACGACGTAACAGGTTGTGAATCCAATAACTTTGGAAAATATCAAATTCGCTAGATTTTATCACCAATCATCCTTACAATGCTCGTGCTATACCTCTAAAATGCCTGGTAGCTATAACTGTTGAATGTCCTCCTTAAAGGTAAAATGTGAATGTGTGACAGGCTTGCATACTTAAATCCAAACTTACAATATGAACTATAATTATGTATGCAAAATCAAGCATGGGAAGCAGTTTGTTAATCTAGCTACCTAGGAAGCATTTGTCTTACTTCGGGTGAGGAAGCTGGCATCTGCTGAGCTTCTGTGCCATGTGAAGTTGGTACGTCTTGATCCGTCTGTTCCTGCAGTATAATTAGGTGAACTCTTTATTGGTACCATTAGCTACCATTTCTTAGTGGGCAAACCTTAGGAGCAGGGGATGCCTTTGAGCAACAAGAGCCCATGGTTGTAATGTCCAGGCTGTCGATTTATCTGGGTGTATGAGGTCCATATTATGTCAAACGCCTTGCAGTTAGTATATTATAGTCCGGCCAAACGTCAAAGGGCATGAAAAGCCACGAGTTGAGTTCACGCAGCTATAATGCCGTAAGAACTAGAGTGGGCACCGGCAGTAGCTACGTACGTAAGTAAGTACTATATTATAAACGCCCCTCGAGCTGGCGCGTAGCTCGGCGTATGCCTACGACCAACCCCCCCAGCTGCAGATTAGCTCATGCTACATGCCTGATAGATAAAAAAAACTCAATTCTTACAAGAGAGCAGGGACGAGGTGCTGTCAAGGAAAGTAGCCAAACTTCGCGATATGACTTATGACACACCTAATCGTATTCATTGATCGCTTGATGTGTCGTTTCGGCATGCAGCCCGGATATAGCTAAGAGTTAACACTGCGCGCCGCGTAGAATTTCTCCGCGTACGCGGAATTACGCATGCGCGGAATATCACACCTTTTCGGCCGTCTGGGAGTCGCCCTTTGGCGTGGAAACGCCACACTATGGCTCCGTCGGTCCCCGCCTCTATCCCCTTCAACCGATGGCATCATTTGACTTGTCGATTCATTTATATTTTTATTTATTTATTTTTACTCCAATTTTAGCTTGCATCACTCATCACTATGTTTAGCCACAAAAAAAATATTGCCACGCTCATCTGCGTAATACATAATTCCACGCCACTAAAGTGGCGCGTGGCGTTGCTGAGCCATTACGCGCGGCACCCATAGTGTTAAGAGTCGTGCCGGCCACTGGTCCACTCTGGCTGATTCTCTACCTCCGTTTTTCATTTTATGTGTGCAACTTTCTTGGTGTGAGCATGTGGACCAAACTATAAAAATAGCTACAATAATTCGAAAATCACTTCTATGAAATGAAGGTGGATGGAGTCGGTGGATGGAGTCGGTAGACTCTCTATATAATAGGGATGACACGGGTGAAATCTCACGTGATCCGCGTACAAAACGACTAAAAACTCGGTGAGAATCACTCCCTAGGCCTTCAAAACATACTAGCAATAGTCTACGGGCCATATCTACCTATACATGTTCCCCAAGACCTCATACGCACCTTCAGTCGTCCACACGAGAATTCGCTCATACGCGATTTCACGATTTTCGTGTCATCATCTTTAAACCCGCTATCTCCTTACCAGTACCAGTTGAAGCACTGATTTTTTCACTGAAGGTCTCTAATTTCGCTGGAGGTCGACCTGAACTACGCCATTTGCTGCTTACTCAGCATCAGTCATCCGCGCGCATGCGCCAGGCAGGGGCGTTGTCCAATGCGCGTGCGCTAGCGAGCGTATTACCAGGCGAGCGAGTTGGCAGACCTGCAGAGGAACTCTCAGACTCCAGTACCTTCCGGTAAGTCAGTGTACACATTTCCAACTGGCTATCTTGCTGTTGATTTGCACGAAGAGCAACCTGCGCGGTGTTACGCGTGCCTTGCGGGGCACTCAGTCAAATGAGCCTTCATTGTTTGTAAGCCTGCCAATGAAACCACAACCATGTGAAATAATCTAATACATGAGGTATTTAGCCCCTGCTTCAGGCACTAGCTAACAGCCCCATTAGGTCAATTTGTCTATGGTATATAGCCTATCTACAACATACCCATGAACATCAGAGTGACTGTAACAATAAATGCAGTGTTGTCATAAGCTGGTTAAAAATAGTGGAAACAAGTGGAAAAATCATTTCTTCAAAATGAAAGGGGGATATAGGGATGGCTTGAAGCACCAAAAAGGCAGAAACAAGGGGTCATTACACAGCAAAGTTGCACAAAGCTACATGATAGCTACCATCCCTATATCTTTGTTGTTATATTATTGTTGTTAACTTTGCTTAAAACAAAGATATAGGGATGGTGTCATGTAGCTTTGTGCAACTTTGCTGTGTAAAATGACCCCTTGCTTCTTCCTTTTTGGTGCTTCAAGCCATCCCTTTCATTTCGAAGAAATGATTTTTCACTTGTAGTGATGTGAAAATATAATAATAGCAGTAAGTGTTCCTGCATGAGACGGAAGAGAACTCCTGCAAAATTGCTTAATTGGCCCCTTGGCTTCCTTTATACAGATTCCACTGTGATGTCTGCAATGTTTGTTGTGCCTTTGCCTTTCTAGCTACCTCATGATTTACAAAATAAAATCATCAATAATTAAGTGTGTCATGGTTACGCACGGACAGTAAACTTAAGACGGTAATCGTGTTCTGTTTTGTAGTAACGAAGCAGTTTGCAACATAATTATTAGGAAAGCTTGCCCTTTTTGAGCAAAACATTGGCTTACTTGAACTTTTTCGCCATTCAGTGCAAGCTGGGTTAGGGTAGCTACTATATACGTATGCAGAGCACAATGGTGCAAAGGAGTAACCTGACTCCAAGTGCTCAGGCAAGCATGCATGTTCCAATCTGTCACAGATAATTTACTGGCAGACAGTTCGCCTCTATGTATAGTCTACCTTTAATGTATAGTCGCTTCTTAAGAACATGTGAAACGAGACGCGGAGGATATTCCTTACTACACTTCTTAACATACAGATGTAGCTAACAAACAGAAACGTCAAAAACTAATGGTAACATTAAAGTATCGCTATGTTGAGAAGAACACGCCTACAGTTTTCAACCCTATCTGGGTGTTTTGTTTAGGCTAAAAGATTAAAAACATATTGCGGTTGGGATGTTTCCATTACTTCAATCTGGTTAGGTCCAGGAACAAAGTAGTACTTGAAGTTCCTCACTGGATCACCACTACTTATAGTGAAACCAAAGGCAGTCCTTCCATTCTCATCCCTACGCTCAAACTTAGTGAGTGTAACTGAAGATCCCTTGAGTGAAAAACATAAACTATGTATGAATGCAAAAACAATTTGATACTAACCTTTATGCTTGCAGTGGAAGAACCAGAGGGTGCACTAGATGTGAAAGTGGGGACAGTGTCTGGAACTCCCACACCATCAATGTGAAGTGACAGATATCTTCCACTGTCCTCGGCTTTTATGGCAGTCCCATTTCGATCAGATTCAATGTGGAAGATATCTTTAGTACAAAAACGAAGCCCATAAAATTACTATTGCCGGATGTATTATTATGACTCACACCTGCTGATGTGCATGGTGTTCCACCGAAAACCCAACGATTGTTACTTTCGGCAGCATTATAGGTTTCTTGCAAAGGACCCTCAGTTGATACTAGAATCTTTTCGGTTTGTGTGCCCTTCTCCAGGGTTGTCCATGGTATGTCATCTCTTCCGTTTAATTCTGTCTCTTCCTCACATAAGAGGTCCTGCAAATACATGCTTACACATATCTAGCTTTTTCAACACTTAACCATCCACCCAACCAGTGTGGTTAAAGCCTGAGGCAGCTCAGCTGGCTGGGCTGAATCACTCCTACAGAGCAGGGCAAGGCAGAGCACTCTGTCTTAGCTGGACACTTGCACTGCATATACTTATATACATACTGTAATGTTTTACATACACGTAAAACACCTGAAATTTTGCTCAATTGTGTCTCTTGCCAAAACTCTGATTGCTACGTTCATAATCTATGGCTTTACATACATACCTCTACTTTATGTACAAGTAGAACATGCAATATTGAAACACTTGTACTATAGCTGTGTTGTTGCGAAACTACAAGTACCCAGAAAAGAAAGCTGTTTATTGTGTAGGTTCATGTGTATGGGGAGCGTTGGTTGCAAACTGAAAGTTTTTGCCTGCTCTCACAGGGTCACAGTTAATGCTAGTATTGCTCACGTTCCTAAGCTTCGACACTGTTCACGGAAGCTACTAAGTCACGGAACAGTGTAACTCTCTACCATCTTATTCCAGTGTGCCAAAGGCTTGCCAAACTTGGCCAAAGCCATTTGCACATTTTCTGGGTCCAGCGTGATTGAAACTCCGAAGATAAGGACAGTATAGTTATCTTGATGTGACATAGCACCATTTTTGGTGGTTTCATCGGGGGGGCAGGGAGACAATTAAACCAGAAATCAGTCAGTTATGAACAAAACTGCTTACAGGGCTACTATAACTCCCCCAAATATTATGTATTCGAGGTCTCACAGTATACATTGTGAGTAAGGCTGGATGCCAGAAGCTATATAAAATAGTTCACCCCATGTGGTAGCTACACTTGATATCTTGCCTAAAATCTAAGCTATCAGAGCTGAAGCATGTACTTAAGTTGACAGAGCAAATGGGGTGTGTAGCTCCAAGCAACATTGTAAACACTTCTAACACCTTCTGAACTAACAACCTCTCTTGGGCTATAATCTAGACTCTCCCTGGGAAGCCAGGAAAACTAACTAAACCGACTATAATAAAAAAAGCATCAATTCCCAGACATTTTCAGTGTTTTCTCTTCGCCGGGACTGGGACAGCGCTAGTTGTAAATGATTTCGGAGCTTTTCCGCTATTCCGGTAAGGTTGGCAACCATGTATCAGTGCAGATCTAGAGTGACTCGGTATGACATTGTCAAAAGAAGTCTAGAAAGACCAAGCTACAGCCTTCTGTGATTAGCTGTGGATGATGTGAGCATGCTAGTAAGCAAGGAAGACCTTACGCTGTACCTTTGTTTTAGCTCAACTGGATGCTTAGCATGTTAGGTCCTTTTCCCAAAGAAACGTTAGTGGGTGGTTTTTGTGGTTGTCCATGGTATGTCATCTCTTCCGTTTAATTCTGTCTCTTCCTCACATAAGAGGTCCTGCAAATACATGCTTACACATGTCTAGCTTTTTCAACACTTAACCATCCACCCAACCAGTGTAGAGTCTCAGGGGGTCACAGTTAATGCTAGTATTGCTCACGTTCCTAAGCTTCAACACTGTTCATGGAAGCTACTATGTCACGGAACAGTGTAACTCTCTACCAGTGTGCCAAAGGGTCCAGCGTGATTGAAACTCCGAAGATAAGGACAGTATAGTTATCTTGATGTGACATAGCACCATTTTTGGTGGTTTCACCAGGGGGGGGCAGGGAGACAATTAAACCAGAAATCAGTCAGCTATGAAGAAAACTGCTTACAGGGCTATAACTCCCCCAAATATTCTGTATCATGTATTCATTTTCATTGTGGGTAAGGCTGGATGCCATACATAGTTCACCCCATGTGCTACACTTATTGACTGAACTCTTCCGTTTCTTTTAGTTTGGCTCTCCCTACCATCCAAGCTCTGTGTTTCAACTGAACTGCTGTCAAAAAAGTTGCTCGACTGTGCATAGCCATCTAGTGCTAGCCCATCTGAAAATCTGCAGATTGATTCATCTGTAGGCCCACATTATTGTACAAGCCTGTGACCCTGTTTCCTGGCTTAAAAAATACTTAGTACTCCAGCTATAGCTAACTCCCTAGTATACTCCTGTACTCTACACTTTCCCGGTAGAATGCTCATGAACTCTGTAGTAGCTATAGCTATTAGCTACACAAACGACGTTGTATGGGTCGCGCCTACTTGACCCCAAAGCCCATGACCGGTAGTCGGAGCTTTTCTATTGTGATGTTAAATATTCGTACTACATCCCACTGGATGAGATAGAGAAGTCTCTCTCAACACACTTTCGAACTTACTATATAGTCAAACTCACGATTGGATAATGCAGTATATATCACCAAGGATTCTTCCACTTACCACTTTATTCCAGGAGCAACAGCTCATACTGCTCGTGTCACTGACGGGTGTGTACTTCCCTGAGCAGCTGTAGATAAGCTTAGATGCTGCCGAACCAAATCTGCAGTCGGGCGTATTTCTTGGCCGCAAAACGTGATGGTACAGTACCTACCTTCTGCCTAGTTCCTCCACGCGCGCATGCTCCGTGCGTTTATTACGTACGGGCGCGCGCGCCTGGACGATTTTATCACGTGATTCGTGCCGGTACGCGGTATGACGCCCTCGGCGGCCTTTTCGTAGACGGAGTTCGACTCAGACAGTGACACAAACAGCTGCTGGAAGGGCGCTCCGCGAGCTTCTAGTCCTCTCTTTCGTTCTGAACTTGCAAAAAACAGATTTTCCTTTCCGCCGCCTTTTGAACTATATCCGCGGACTAGCATACGCTTTGCGGGAATAACGCCCTCGGCGGCCTTTTCGTAGACGGAGTTCGACTTAGACGGTGACACAAACCGCTGCTGGAAGGGCGCTCCGCGAGCTTCTCGTCCTCTCTTCCGTTCTGAGCTGAATGCCGGTCGCCGCCTTTTGAATCGCCCACGCATACAATAATGTACGGAAGCACGTGCTATGCGCGTGATAATGGTACTCGGAACTCAACGTGGTGGTCTGGATAGATCGTACAGCTGCGCCTCGTGCTCTGATATGACTATCTCGACCACGCCCCTCGTATATACACGCACACAAAGCTGTTGTTTTTCGAAAGCTGTCACGTATATAGAAGTGGCGCGCGTAGCCACGCCCTAGCCCTCTCGATCACATACGCGCGTAGCTAATTAAGTCACGGTACGCATCACGTGATAATCATCAAAAAACTCCCACGCGTAATAATAGCCTGCGCCGCTTTTTCTTTTCCTCCGCACTGGGCATGGGAGAGTAAGATACAAGGGAATTGCGGCCGAAGTGCAGGCGTGATTACTTAGCTGCGCGTTCGGCTTCGCGCGCACCGTTGCGTCAACAGAGCACTGTGAACCAAGTGTACGTATATAACACAGCTTGCGGTCAGGTCGACTTTTATCCATGGAGAGCCATGATTCAAAGTACAGTATAGTTCATCGAGAACAGAATTGCTGACTGTGTATATACGTGCGTCTCGGGTGAATGGTTCACACACATTCTTTCGCTATTTATGGTAAAAACTATTGTTTTTCCAAGAGGAAACGGACTATGACTTTCGCCGCGTTTCTCCTAGCTCTACTGATCGTCCAAGAGGCCCGTGCTAGGGGTGAAGACTGTGATAACGGACTCGCACCAGACTATACCAGGGTAGTTTGTGACATTATCGGAGATGAGAGTGGGTGTTCGAGCGTGGAGTACTTACAACCTGATAGATCTTGCATCAACCGGAACAGCTCCAGCGACTGCCTGGTCTCGGCGGGACTGGAACTCTACGTGACCTGCTGTAATGACGATTTGGTATTGTTTAGAAATGGACAGAACCTCAGCAGCCACACGGTATCTTGGACATTCGCTACATCTTTCGAGAGCGGTTTGTACGAGTGCAGATGGAGAGGCAACGGAACTTCATTCGCCAACCGCTCCGTCGTTGTAGACGGTAAGAAAAACCTTCCCGGCACAAGCATTAATTTTAGTTACATGCACCATTGATCCCTCTTTATGGCTAGTTGCATGGATTATGATTTTGATTCAGGGACGGTGTACGTGATACCTGGTGACCTGATTTTCAACCAGGACTGCGAGCGAAGAATAGCTGGTGACTTCAACTGCAGTGTGGCTCGGAGTTACAAGTATTATGGCGTAAAAGACGGATACACTCTTCACGATATTCAGTTCAATGTGCTGGGAGCTCGACCCATATCTCTCAGTCTGGAGATGATATGGGTGGACCACTACCCTGTGGAGCTTGACCTCTCCCTCAGCAATGACACTGCACTCAATAACACCATCTCTCATGTGAGAAATTCCAGTCATAGTATATATATACCTGCTGTGTAGGAGTTGTAAACTCACATGTAGCTATAGTAATACACACATTCTTTCTCCCTTTCCTTCTCAGACTGCAACGGTGGAGTCTCATAACCTAGTATTTGTGGGGCGTGCGTCGACACGAGCTTATGTGGTTGTCACAGGAACCACTTCAAATCGCTCTTCTTCCATGTGTGTCTCCATTACGTTTAGTGGAGGTATAGCTATGCAGTTCTAGACAGAGCGCATAATGACGTCTTCTTTTCAACGTATTATTACAGAGGTCATCCTACTCCCAAATGAAAGTCTTCCAGCTCATCTCACTGTTGTTGAGGGCCAGAGAGCTGACTTTCACTGCGATGCCCACACAACACAACTAACAGTACCTGCCTTCACTGTGTCTTTCCTGGTAAAGCTACCCTCTTCAAACATCGCACAGTGTTCAAACCACACCTTCTCTCGATCTCAAGCTTTGATAATGAACTCTGCTGTGAAGGACAGAAGCTGCTCGGGTCTGGTTTTCACGGAGTCGTACTCGGGTGACTCCCATTTGCAAGACCGTACCAACCACCTGACTGCCAGCTGGCCCAGTGTCAACCTCTCCATGTCTGGAGCAGAGGTGGTCTGTGCTCAGGCCTCTAGTGGTATCACTCAGTGGGCCAGAACAGCAACACTCACTGTCCTACCTGCCTCGTCCACCTCAGCTATTATGCTCCCTGTCTCTCCAACTGTTGCAATGCCTTTGATCCACCTGGCATCTCCAGACTCAGTTCATTGGCAGCCCTCTCTGTCCTGCTTGTTGGGGGAGTTATTCTATTAGTCATCCTACTCTGGTGGAGATACAGACGACAGGCAGTGACCAATACTAATCGACTGGGACTGGAACAAAGTGAGTCCCTCCCTATTCTCAATTTTTCATCACCTCACTTGTCGTTTTTTTGACTTGCAGTGCCTCTGACCTTGCCCTCCCTCCCATCCAGTTCCTGCACCTCTCCAACTCTACCAAACTTTCAGTTTTTCCCCTCCTCTACAATCAACCAGGACCAGCTACTTCAGAAGGCTGATGAACTTAACTTTTTTCCATCCTCGTATGAAGTGTGTGTCTACGTGAGCTACTCTAATTCCCAGGCAGACTGGGTCCAGGGAACACTGCTCCCTCTGCTTCACTCCTTCCAACCAATCAGAGTCACCGACCACGAAGCTCACATGATCCCAGGAGGTGTGGTCTCTGAGGAGAGACTCCGCCTACTGCAGTCGGCTGATAAAGTGGTGGCCGTCATAGCCCTAGACTACCAGCTGACTGAGTGGTGCAACTATGAGCTCCAGCACGTGCTACAGCAGTCGTCAACGGGAGGGGCAGGACTACTTATCCCCATACTGTGTGGTGGGTGCAGAGAACTCCCGTCCACCATCTCAACCCTCCATCCCCTCTCTCTGGAGGACCCCAACTGGACACACAAACTCAGGATCGCACTCCGCAGAAAACACCCTGCAACAAACAGTGTCTAGCTGCCAATGAATACTATAGCATTCATGAAACTCCCATGCCAATTGTATAGTCAGAGTGGGAGGGTCTCTTTCATCCCTGATCCAAGCTTACCTGCAGTGTAATACTGTAATTCCCAGAAAACTTGTTCTATTCTGGTTTACAATGAGGGAGACACAGAAACAGGATTTCAGTGTTGTTTAAGAAAACACTGTTGAAATTTATGCATAGGCATCATAAATAATTATTATAATTATTATACTAGTTTACCTTAAACGCTGTAGACAATTGTTAGGAGGCATTAGAAGCCTACTACAATACTCTGATGTGAAAGGTCAACAGTTTACACCTTAAACATACCCTGTAGGCTAATACTCTGATTGAAAGGTCAACAGGTACATGTACTGTACAACACAAAGTTGACGTTTCAAGGAATTTCAATCAGGGTGCATAACAACTATAATACATAATATGTATATACACTATAATAGCAGAAGTACATTTTTACATAAAATAGCAAAAAGTCCAGTAATCTGCACATTACTTCTGTACTACTTCTTGCAACACACTACAGCTAATTTGAGAGTCATCCTCGTCAAGCTTCTGAAATGTGTAAGTATTAGTGGGAGGCGCCTCAGCGGTTGTTGTTACACCTCCAAAAGATGGCCCCATATTGACTGTAAAATAGCAGGTTGTGTTTCGGCGGTCGGTAACTGTTTTGAAACTCAAATTAAAAAATGGATCCTTGCCATCATAATCAAATGACTGGTGGTAATGTGGAAACGATCGACGTTGATTTTCCTGGCGCTAAAAATTAAAAAAAGTCAGTGGTTAGTTGTTACTATAATCATTACTCACGGTAGTGAAGTATGGCGTGCTGCACACCCCCCCTTCGTCTTCACGAACTGTCAGAAAGCTAGGATGAACTCGCTTAATCCTTGCTTTTGTGTCAGATAGATGAAGTTTGTATGTGTGATTGATACCTAACACAAAGCCACATAATTAATAGGTGAGGTAATGTTGTGAGGGTGACTTACTGTTGTCTGAAGTATAATTCCAAACATTTCGTCCGTCAGTGTAAGTTGGTGCAAATGAATCACTGCTACTTGTTCTTATTAGAATCTTCTTTTGAGGGTTTGTATCATCTTCATCACATTCCTATACAAATGTGACATATAGCTACAGTAACGCATATTAAGGAACTTGCATGTCTTGCAGTGCCTAAATAATTATAGTAGCTATAATGCCAAGTGAAAGAAGAAGGTGAACATTACTAGCAGCATGTACACCAGTAGCTAGTAGTAGCAACTTGCCGCGTAGCTCATGTATCTACGTAGCTACAGAATTGAGTTACGATAGGCAACGCAGAAAATTCAGTAATAAGCATCTGGCGGCATAAACAAGAAAAGTTGGCCTTTAGAAATCCTGAGTCTCTTTTGTGTTAGCAAGCGATCAACGTTATTCATGAAACCGACTATCCATGGGGTGGTATCACACTTACTATTAGTTCTTCCCGATTATCTACCATTGAATGTCGACAGCCCATTGCTTGAATCAGTAGCAAAGACGGTCCTTCAGTAGCCACCTATATACCTTAGCAAATCCAACTGCAAATACCCAATTTAGCATGCAGCATAATTATATACATCGCTCCGCAGCGTGATGATCTCAAAAAGGGGAGGGGTGTTTCCCAACGCGCGGGTAGAACCGGCCCAGATCGGTCGGGCGCGCGCTTACACGCATGCGCGAGTAGTTTTCAAGGAAGAGGTCAGGCTGAATGAATGTTTGCTGTGAAGAATTTTCATATTATAAGCCTCACACAACATCATTTCCGAGTGAGAAAACTAGCACTGAATGCACCAATAAAAAGACGGTAGCTAGTCGGCTAGCAGTGCAACGAGTCCCGATACTTTTCAGGAATGGAGTCCAGTAGGTCTTTAGATTTCAACCATTCTCTGTTGAAGAGTCGAGCATAGTATCTCTGAAGGAAGAAGAGGAAGAAACAAACTATTCATAATAGCATGAAAAGTGCACGAAGGCAAAGCAGTAATAGCCACCCAGGAAAGCTCCTTGCAGGGAAAAAGGTTAATTTTACCCTCCTATGGGCGGGGTTTAAACTCACAACAATCTTCAGTCTGGGTGGGGCACTCTTACCTGCTGTACTAAAAGTGTGGAAAAGGCGGGGTCTGAGAACGAGACTACAAGGCCAAAGTGCAGGCTCAGAAGGTAGGGCTCACAACACACAAGGCAATGGCCTATTAAGTCATGCATATTATAGACTGATAATTATTATATACCTGTCCACTGTCACATAAGCAAGTGACAACTGTATGGCCAGGACCCATGTCCTTAGCCACCTGAAAATTGAAAGAGGAAGAAAGACATTTTTCTTTCGGCTAATGTAGTCTCCCTATAAATATGCAACAAAAGACGCCTTTTCTAACATAAAGTCAAATGTTGTATTGACAGGTAGGGTAGTTAGTTAGTGGTTAATTGTAGGGACTGACCCTAACAGCAGCTGCCACATTTAGTCCAGATGATGCCCCGACGAAAAAACCTTCTTCATGTAGCAGGTAAAATGTCTATATCACAACAACAAGTACATAAACCACAGACAGACAAGATGAATCTCCTACCATGGCCACTGCCTCAGAGTCAAGCACAAGGATGGCTCTATCAACAGGGGCTCCATTGAGATTCTGTGTCACCCTCCCTTGCCCTATTCCTATGAGACAAAATGGCAGTATACATAGCCAAGGGAGGATGACCCTATAAATACATAGTAGAGCTTACTACTAGGTGCATACAGTATCCAGAAAGCTCTATACTACATAACCATATTAGTGAATTGTTTCTGTGGATGCCACTGAGCTAAAGGTCTTATGTTGTAGTACTTACTGTGTATATAGCTAGGTCAACAAGAAGAACTTAGACTGGAGAGCATGAACTCTTTTTGGACCTGTCGTAACAGTGGTAGTAAAAGGCGTTCCTTTTTCGGTGTGTCTTAATTGCATACAACTGTAGTACGTATATGTCGCACATTGTACCTTCTGTTATTGAGCTTCCTTCACTCCTTTCCAGTTTCCCATGAGTAAAGTGATTGTACAGTACACTACCCTATAGTAGGAAACACAGTGATGCATATATACTACCTGTGAATTCTTGACGGAATAAAGATAAAGGGCTAAACAGTAGCACTGGATCGAGCAAGTGTTAGTACTAGAGAGGTGTCCCATATTAAATGGCCACATTATAAGGGGTTCAATCGTTGTTATTGAAGGCTGTGCTCTATAGACCATAAAATATTGTGTAGTGCATTACATAGCAACAAAGGTGATAGGAGATGGTATGATGGTATGGATTAATCTAACTTAATGAGGGCGAAAATGTGTTACTAACTATGATATTCATACCTGGGGATCAGCCAGTACTACTTGGACATCTGGATTCTTAGTCTTCAGATACTCCCCAACACCTGGACCGTGACGCAGTGATACATACATACATACTAGTTTCAGCAGCGTGCTAGTGTACTATGGGAAACTATTGAAGACGTGTTGCAGTGAGGGGAGGGTAATGAACAAGGCGCATTCCCTAGTATTTGGGACGGTTTTGTAGCAAGGCACTCACTCAACAAACACTCGAACTGCTACAAGAATCAGTGAAGACTCAACTACATTGTACCCGTGGGGTAGCTAGATAATTCCCCAGGCATTCTCCAATGTGTGGCAACTGTCTAAAGTATGGGATGTATTAAACTGTCAGTGCCTTTGATACATTCACGTATCGTGCCACAAAAGGCTTGTTACGGTGTATATTGTGTACTTTATATAAACTGCGCAAGTAATATGAAACTGGAACAAGCACACTAATTGACATTATCATATCGCGCCAATTATGCGTATGATTATAGCAAAGAACATTTGCACCCACAAAGGGGAGGCATTTCCCAGCAGTGCGTAGTGAGTGAATTCACAGAGATGTGCAGTGTTCCCTACCTGCCAGAGTGCCTCCCGTGCCAGTGCTGAATGTAACTGCACTCACACGACCACCTGGAGTATTAATAGGAGACAGACTTTTGCAGTAAAACAGCTATTGCTAACTTGCTCCTCCGCTTGTGCTTCATGCCATATAACTACCATTATAATGCAACCATAAGTGAGATATTGTGACACACACACACACACACCACACACACACCAGTCTGCTCCCAAATCTCGGGGCCGGTGGTCTCAACGTGAGCTCTCCTGTTAGCAGTGTTGTCAAACTGGTTTGTCCAGACTGCATTCTCCAGAGACTCGGCATAGCGGCGAGCCTTGACCAATCAAATCACAGGGCGAGTAATTTAGACAATTTGTAAATTGCAAGAACATGAGCACTGAATATCACGCCGTCCTGACACACTATGACAATACCGCAAGGCAAAGGTTCCGCACACAATACCCATGCATATTAGCTTTCTTAAAATGGTGAAGTGAAGGAAATTTTCACTACGTATTTTACACAATGTCCAATAAAATGTGCAAATAGTACGTGTGAGCCATTTAACGCAAGTCAAAAGTTGAAAAAAAAACGTGTTTCTTAACACTAGAAATATTTCCGGATATCTTACAGTGGTGCTCACCTGATGGTTGTAGTTGTCGGGATTGTCAAATGTAACAGCTGGTACTGGTCTCACGTCAGCCCCCAGCACCTTGAGGGCATCAATCTTCTCCTGTGTGCCACAGACTTCATTGAAACCTCTGAATAGGGGACTGTCCTTTAGTCAGGAAGTGTCCCTTATTCGGAGGTTGTAACAATTATAAACATGGGCAAGTTGATGATGCAGACATGGAGTTACACATGCATGGGAATTTGGAGCAATATCCACTACTAAACTGGTCCACAGGATGCTAGGCCAGGTCTGGTAATCCCTCATAACCAAAACACACGGAGCAATTCAGATGAACTATATACTGTTGATCCAACAACCACTCTTTAATACCAAAATACTGCTATATACATAATATATAATTAAACAATTTTCTGCCAGTGTTAAACACACGTTTAAGTTAGTAAAAGTATACCTGAGACTGTGTGTCGGGCATGAAGATGACGCAGTGATATCCTAGAGCCTTGCAGATGTG
Source organism: Geodia barretti (assembly GCA_030341885.1). NCBI lineage: Eukaryota > Metazoa > Porifera > Demospongiae > Tetractinellida > Geodiidae > Geodia > Geodia barretti. The sequence continues at coordinate 50,895 of CASHTH010003082.1, forward strand.
AGCCAGTCCAATACCTGTGTTACCTGCAGTTCCTTCTACTACTGTCCCTCCTGCTCTCAGCTGTCCTGGCAGAGGTGAGCACACACACTTAAAACCGAGTCTCTTTCACTGTAAAAACTTAAAGGTTTATTTTTGAGCTGTGATCGAATGTGAGAAGACGTCACTGTTCCTCTGATTACCTCGTCTGTGTATGAAGTTTTCAAAATGAGATCCATGCAGCTATATACATCTATTGCCTCCAGATGTGCAGTTAGAACTGCCATTTGGTTGTGTAGAAGGATGGACTATAATAATGTGTCCTGGATTCAATGAAAAGTACTAAAGTGCAAACCCTCAGCGCATTACGCATGCGCGGTATCGCTAAATGGTGGGATGGGTCTAGGCTATGCAGTTGTCTCCCGCAAGTAACTCGCGGAGAGTCTGACACGGGCTAGCTACACTAGTATACTGCATGCGGGAGTCGATACACGCCCTCTGTTGTAACTTCTTGTGTCTCCAACGTACGCGGAGTTGGCCGATCAGTTGGAGGTAAGCCAGCGCGATTATGCATATTGGCTTTTTCGCTTGTTTTCACGGCATATCTCACGAACGCAGTCGTTGCAGGAAAACCACCCTTTTATTTTTCAGGCTCGTGTAGTACTGAAGCCGCTGGTATCGCTAATGGGCCGCCTCGTAGCCTGTAGTGCCAGAATAAGCGTCGACACACACACACACACAGACAGAACGACTACAGTAACCCTCGCTGCGCATGCGCACCGAGGGTTAATAATTGTACCTATCATTGTAACAGAAGTATGTGGGCTTTAAACAGGTATAAATCAAGCTTTTGAATCATCCCGGGTGCACTCATACCTTTCTCTTCGGCATCTTTGATGAGGTAGAGGGCAGCTCTGTCTTTGACCGATCCCCCGGGGTTCATGAACTCTGCCTTCACTGCTATTGTACATCCAGTCTCCTGGCTCAGTTTGTTCAGTCGAACCAGTGGAGTACTGCAACACACACGCATTTACACTACATGATAGAGTGAACACTATAGTATTGAAAGTCAGTTACGAATAAAGGGGTGGACCAATTGCATTCAGGTTCATACGCTTTGAAATCGGTAGATCATTCATGTAAGCCAGGTTGCTCTATATACATGTGTTACGGTATGGCAATTGGAAAAAACTCACGGGAGAATATGGAAACCTAAGAGAAGGGAAAATAATAGAGATATTGAGGATTGCAGCGCTACCGAGGCGAAAGGGATAAATTATAGAGATATCAAGGAGAGAGACGAAGATGGAGATGTATATATAACTCACTTTCCAATGGTGCCCTTCAGGCCATCTCTAATTGCACCCTGCCCCTGTAATAACAGTGGATGCAGAGACTCAAAGTCATGGGGTAGTATAGCAATGCTTCCTCTCACCGACAATCTCCTACTGAAAGGACTGGAGAAGACCCGTAGCACTACCTGTCTCCACATTGATGTGAGCTCAGTTTACAAGCTCCACCCACGTGTTGGCCCCTATTATGTAACACCCACGTGTAACCTTTGAACTTGGTTGTACGGACTGTTTTGTATTGAAGCGATGGAGGCTGCTGCAGCAGATGAGAGAAGCAAGAAGAAGAGGAAGAAGAAAAACAGAGCCAAAAAAGGTAATCTATCGCTAGCAATAGATGCTGGGTCTTTGCAGCACGAATCTGATGATAACTCATCCTTCCGGACCTGTCCAAGTGGCTTAGTCCAGTAGGCTTTATGAATGATCAGTGCACACATATTTCTAGGGAGCACATGACCAACTCTTGCTTAGTGGTATCTTAGGCAGTGATGTTCATGTTCAACTCTAACGTGTGTGTGTGTGTCAATCTGCTGGCAGGTGGCAGTACTGCAGCTATGGATCCAGCAGAAACAACTACACAGCTGGCAGATAGTGATGCTACTCAGACAAGTCATGCACAGGACAACGCGCCAGTTGCTCCAGAAACATCACCAACATCAAAACCCAAGAAGAAGAAGAAAAAGAAGAAGCCCAGTGGCCTTTCGACTACCGACGTATCATTCAATCCCAAATCAAGTACTGTAAGTGGAGCTTCAGTCTCTGTGGAGCTTCAGTCGAGCTTTGAGCAGGAGCTCCAGTGGTGCATTGCTCAACTAGAATTAGGTCTCTTGCGAACAGATGCCACGAAATCTCAGAAACAAGAAAAGGACAAGTTCATTCGCACCCTCAGATCGCAAAAGACCCCCCTACCTCGAAAACGGCAGGTCATGAAAAACCTGTTTGGTGACTATCGAACTAGAATTCTACGAGAACCTGTCTCGCAGTACTTGCAGACTCCAGACTCTGCACCGAGTGTCAGTGGTATTAGGGGTTCTGAAGGAGGGAGGTTTTTTAGACACTCAATACAGAAAGATAGCAGAGGCAAAGGGGTTAATGGTGAGGGTTCTGGTGTGGATGGGGTTAATGGTGAGTGCTCCGGTATCGATGGGGTTAATAGTGAGTCCTCTGGTGTGGACAGAGTTAATGGTGGAAAGAGAAAAACTGGCTTTTGTTTCAACTTTGAGATTGAGCCATAATGTGCACATTGCACAATGCAGGACCTGGTATAAAGTACTTTGCTCTTCCATCATTTCCTCTTTTTATCAAATTCATGTACGACTTCCATATTCTCTGTGAATGTAATTTTGTATAGTAATTTTATTCACTGGTGCAAAGTCCATACCGCTGCCATGACAACTTCCTCCAGTAAACAATATTTTAATAGAAAACATGGAACTTTGGGTGTGGCAGATTTTGCATGAACATTTTTTAACAGCTCTATTTATAGCCTAGAGGCTGCTCTAAAAATACAGTTCGCTGTTGTTCAATATAACGAGCAAAAATGACATGTGACATGTATATATTACTATGCATGTTGTTCATATGTGCACGTCAACATAATTATGAGTATAAAAAAGGACTTGTGTAATGTGCGCTTTTGTCTAAAAAGAGATGACAACCACAAAATGTGTAGAGATTACGTTTAGGGAAGAGAAGATGACGAGTGTATAAATGAGAGGAAATGTAAATCAGAGTTTTTGGTGCGTCTGTGAAGGCAATCTGAAGGAGAAGAATAGGTGTGCTATGGCTGTCCCTAGTCCAACAATGCTTGTTAGCAACGAAACCCCCGCTCCGGCAATCAGTACAATTGCCAGGGTCTCACTCATGTCGGTGAAACAACACTCGTCGTCACAACTGTCCACACACGTCTGCGTCCTCTTCCCGAACTGCTCACAATCGTCGCAATACTCACCAATCAGACTCTCACTCCCTCCATTATACAGCAGAACGAAAGGTAATAGCACACCAATACCCACTAGGATCAGAGTCGCTGTCAGTATGAGAAACGTGAATCCGAGGCAGCGGGTAATGCGGGTGACCCCTTCCATTAGGATTCCGACGATGCCTGCTAGGAGGGACAGAACACCCACACTGAAGGCTAGAGGAGCCGTGATGGTTGGTGTGAACTGGAGGGAGATCCAGGCCACGGCGGAGGAGAGGAGAGCCATGGAGCAGAGGAGGTAGAGAGTAGCCACCAGTCCATTCTAGGAACACACACTGGCAGGTGGATTTTTCTTTGTTTTGACGACATGGTTGGGCGCTGAGGGAATGTAGAATGTCGCTTATAGGTAGCGTGACATTAGAGCATTATTACACACCATTCTACTGGTCTTCTCCTCACAACCTCATCTCTACCCACCATCTCCACACAACGTTGGCCTCATGCAGTTTGTTTACAGGAGATTGGATGCGGGCTTACCGCCGTGCACACAAAAAAGGGGTGGGGCTGACTCACCAGCGTACCCTAGGATTCTGCTTACCTCGCGCATTTAGAACGCAGGACTCCTGAAAAACCACTGCACTAAGTCGCCCTTGTCTTCTTTCTTTCCCTTATCTTTCCGAGAGCTAGTCTATTCCCAGCAAGGACACTCACACAACTGCGAACGCGCCACACCCACACAAATCGGCGTACTACCGGACCACACCCCACACAATATCCCCGCGCACAACGGCGCATGCGTAACAAGCCCAATCTATCCATGCCATAACACCACCTGGACATCTTTGTGTTACTGTGCATGACCTTTTGAAATGCATACGGAGTCCATCAGCGTATCAACAAGGCCCGCAGTAGCTATCACTGTGAGAAGACTTGAGTGGGTGGGTCCTCAGCATTCAACAGATTTTGTTATGTTAGCAATTCTACTTGCGATCGGTGACCTTTCGTGGTGCTCTCTACTTTGTTTACCAATGACATGGTTGGTGTATAGTTACCCAAGTTACCAATTCATGAAACCGTTGTATTTGTGAATCTTCACCAGCCCTGAATTCCATTTCACACCATTTTTGCTTCCTGGAAGTTGTCATTATCGTTGCAATAGTTGTGAGTGTCAAACTCTTCATTACTGAGGTGTATATTTGTATTAGATCTGCATACTAGCTAGCTACCCCCTGAGCTGATACCACCAAAAGGAAGACTACTGCGGTGAGTGCACAAGTGATCAACAGTGATAGGTTTTCTTGCCACTCTGCTTCACCAGTAACTATATATGCCTGCAAAATGGAAAGATACTGCCAGGTTTTGCTAGACTCATAACTATCAGTTTACTCAGCACACAAATTCAACACAAGAAACTGACTCAAGGACTAATCGGATGCTCAGTTAATGATTATTTTCGCGGGAATAAAACTGCGTGTGAGTGCATTGAGAACGACAGAGAGTGTCGTCTTACTAGACTTTTCTCCTGTACAAAATTGTGTAACAGCTTGTTGTTTTTTTGCCTTGATGTTTTTTCGTTTAAATGAACCTCCCTTGTTCTATCATTCTCATCCTTTCTTACACCATCTTTCTCCTAGCTTACCAACTCATGTAACGACTCATTGAGATCATGCCAACTCTAGGCTGTGGATACGTCTGTTGCTTGTGAGTGATTCATGTTCTGAGTCCTCTTTTTCTCTTTGTTCAAACGTCATCTTATTTATTTTATTCTCATGGGAATCTGTCTCGTATTAGCAATTGCGTGCTACTTACGTGATTCCTTGCATCGGTTGTCGAAAACTATTTAAAAAAAAAAATAACAGCTGTTTGAATGTGAACATGACTTGTAGCACAACGTGCTCTGTTTGTCTTAATGTGTGTTGTACTAAATATTATGTAGTAGTGTCAGCAGCTCTGTCACCTCTGGCTACTGTCGCTGTAGTGAGGGTGTGGGTTTGCTTTAGCTAGCTGATGTCTAGTCTGTCTGGTTCCGTTATCTCTCAACTCACCTTGTCGCATGTCTGTTTTTGTCCAGAAACGATAACCGATATCTACGCAAACGGGCGACGAAGGTCAGAAATATTGTGGGGTTTCTCTGAAAAAAGGCTCCGTTTGCAGAGACATAAGATGGAGCTCAGCCAGCATTGTATGGCTAATGCCTGACAATTTATCGCTGCGCGGATACTGCTTACGTGTTTGTGCTTCTTATGTAGGTCTCTCCATGTTCTCTTGTTTTCTAGTTGTAAGGTTCAAGTTGCCATACAACGTTTGTGCTAGTTCCGTTACACAAAAGCTAGGCAAAGAGAGAGAGAAGTTGCGGCCAGTCTTTTCTGAGAAACTGGCTAGAGACCAAGTGCAGGAGGAGAGAAGGTTCAGTATAATAGATGACATACTGCTTGTCTTGTTTGTTGCGTTAAAAATGAAGGTTGTTTTGCCAGTGTTGCACTGATTGCTCTCTGTGTGTGCGCCATGGATGGGCCTTGTGGATACACCAGCTGTGGAGAGGTCGAGAAAGCGGTTTGGTTTCTTCATAGATAGACAGAAGTTTGTTGAGTCATGAATATCTCTGTGCAGCATTTTCATTGTTCTTTGAGCCTCGTAAAGTCCAATGTTCATCACTGTTTTTTCTTACGGCATTGTGGTTGAAAACCAACAACAAATTTAGTGACTCAAAACCTTAGTCCTGATATGAGGTGTAAATTAGTAACAAGGTGAGAGTGAAAACTATCTGCAATTATGCCACGCCCTTGCAAGAAGGATATAATTTTGGGTTCCTGAGAATTTATCTTTGCTTCGAATTCAAATTCCTGCAGACTTTGTTCGCAAAGCAAGAGATAAGGAATAGCTCGGTGGGATAACTTTGTGCACGCTCTGCTATAATCCCCACCTGTCGGGATTAAAACGTTGCTTTAGGTTTTTGTTTCCCCTTTTTCTTCCCCCTCCTCCCTTATATTTGTTTTTTTGTAGCGGGTTGTGTAGCAGGTGACTTGTCAATTGCTGATCTTGCCCAAACCTCCTCTATTTTCTGATAATTTGCACAGGCGCTTATCACCAATGGAATCATTTATGCATTTTAAGTAGAATGTTTCTTCACTGCGTTTTAACTAACCCATCATCAGCACTAAGCTTAGTCGGCAAACCTTTGGACACAGCA
>CASHTH010003084.1:0-71076 GCA_030341885.1 Geodia barretti
CTGTTTTTTTCCCTCTATATAGATTCGAAGCCACGGCAGCGCCGTCATTCGCACAGCTAACCCCACACCGCTTGGAGATCGAGCGAGCGAGCTCCCATTGGAAAGGATGACGCCTCTACGCTGGAGCGCTTATTACGCTCCTTCGCCAACCACTCGCCCGACTACGAAGGGTCCGGCTTGCCGGTTCCTCGTCGTTCCGCGCAACGAAGTTCAGGCTCAACGGCAGACGTTTTCTGGTGTACCGATACAGCTTAGCATAGCTACACCACGCACAGGCAGCAGAATACGCGGCACACTTCCCACCAAGACATGCGCCAGCTAGCCCATACTGAGCCACCGCTTTCTTCAGACCGTTGGTATTGTACCGCCTGGTTTTTAGGCAAGCTATGGGTTCTCCTGGGGTTGCGTGTCCGGACACAGCCGGTAACGCAAACCGGATGAACCGGTTGTTTTAAAAACCGGACGCCGTTTGCTTTAACCGGACAAATTGGGGTTGTAGGGTGGCTGTAAATATATGTTTGAGGTTCCTCCTGCTCTCTATAACCGGCAGCGCTCCACAGTATGAGGCCACGGTCGTTACCATTGGGGGCCAGTCCCCGGTAATTCTGCCAAAAGAGCGCGACTTACCACCACGAAAAAAAAAGACGAAGAAAACACGAAAAAACGCAAACCACGAAAGAAAAAAAAAAACTCAACATCAAAAACAAAAAATCTCCGCCAAGCCACACGCAAACGCGATTGAAAGAGACGATGAAATCCAATGGAGTAAGCGGTTTGGAGCATAGAAAAAATCGATGCTAAATGAAGACCACCCTGGAACTGCCGACTTAGTACTCACAAGCACCGCAATGCTGAACTGACGCATTAGATGTTTAAGGAAATTACACCAACTAACGGACCGGATCGCGGGAATCTGGAGCGCCAACTAACGGAGAAGACTAGAGAAGGCCGCAGACACTGGACAACGGCACGGACTGGCCGAGACACGCAGCAAGTGGAGGTGAGTACGGAGGGAGCCGACCGAGAGACGGCAAGGTAACTCAGAAGCAGACACAGTGGCTCTACGGAAAAGCGCTACCACAGCGACAGAGGAGTAGTGACTGACATTGCTCACACGGGAGCTTGAGCGATGGCTGCCACAGCTAAGGGAAGCAAGAAGGACAGCATAGCGCAGCACGCAAAAGTCCCGCTACAACGAGTCATAACATTATCTCGCGCCATAGAGGAGGAGAGACAGATGGGGTGAAGACTAGAGGGGATGCCCGTCTCTACAAAGAGACTGGAGACAGTGAGGAGGAGTGGTCGTCCGCTAAGGCACGCGCAGAGACACATTGGGGATCTGAGGGAGGAGGTTGCAACACTGTCAGATGCAACGTGATTTGGTGGACGCCATCGGCTGAAATTGTGAAATGCAATGGACATTTATTGAAATCGACTGGCACCTATCGTCCACCGAATTTTCCCATGGGGGTCCCACTTATGGTTCTTGTAACCCTTTGGGCGCCATTTTTACATATATAGTGCACAGAGCCTCCATAGTGCATAACATTTATCTATGGCTATAATACTAGGTGCTATCTTGGTTAAATATATTTTTGGTTACTGTATAATTGCTCTATGTATATTTTTTGGTTTTCTGTATATTTGCTCTGTTTTTTGTTGTTGTTGTTGTTGTTGTTCACAGTATTGAACCCGCGCAGGCAGTTGCAATTTGCTAGACGCCACCCGAGGAGGCTACAAATGTGTTGGACAATGCGTGCATCAGTTTCGGCCGTGTACTGACAGGTCCGAACATGTTTCTCCTCCTCCCCCCCGCGCTCGCAGCACCCCCTAATCTAAATCCTAGAAACGCCACTGTTTCTCCAGTACTAACTCCATGTACTACTCTTTTGTTCCTGCTACTATTAGAGTGTGGAACAGTCTTAATTGTATACTCTTTGTTCTGAGCCTTCTTTTTCTCCGGTAGTTAGTTTGTCTGTCTCTGTGTGTGTGTGTGTGTGTTGTGTGATTTGTGAAGAAAGAGAAAAGGGAGAAGGGTTAAGGAGAAAGGGGGGGAGAAGCAGGGCTGGGAGGGCTTTTGTCCGCATCGCCCGGGCAGCAGCCCAACATTCATGCGGTCTTAGCCTAGGGACTTACTACGCCCGCACCCACGTGCGCAGGAGTATCACTATATGTATGGTATGTATTCGGCCGGTCATCAGGGAAGTACCTATTTCCGTCATTGTATGACAACGGGTTTCGGTCCCTTTAACTTTCCGACCCGAGGTCAACTCTGGAATAGGCGGGACCACTCCCCAGCAAGGAGTCCGGCATACAATGTATACTTATACTAGTGTCTATGTTTATGCTGTATATCTCGCTCACCTTTTCCTCTCTTGACTTTCTTGTAACTAAGCAGCTTCTTAGTGCTGGTTGTATTAATAGTCTAGCTAGTTATGAATATTAATAAGTAGTGGTTTTGGCACAGCTGATTGTTGAAATATACATATTAATGTGTGTGTGTGTGTGTGTGTGTGTTTGTAATTGGGGAAAGAAGAGAGAGGGGTAAAGTGTAGGCAGGACTAAAGCTAACGAGAGGGGCGGGCGGCTTTTGTCGGCGTCACCGCATGCAGCCAGCCAGGTGCTTAAACGTACATGTAAACCTATCCACAAGTCCAGCAACATGCAGGCGCAGTGCTAGGCTCTTTGTTACTGGTCATCAGGGGAGTTCCCAATCTTTCACCATGTCACACGCGTTTCGGCCTCTTTAAACTCCCGACACGTGAGACACTCCAGAAAGGGCGAGGCCACTCCACCTGGTTGGAGTCCAGATTTGCCTACTACATGGCTACAATTACTGTACTTACAAACTAACCTACATTATATGAAGGCAATTTTAGTATAGCAGCTACGTATCCTTAGTAATAACTTGCTTCATTCTTTGGTCTTCTCTATTCTTCACTTCTTTCTTTCTTCACTCTTGCTCCTAACTGAGCTACTACAGGCAAGCTTGGCTGTTTTATACCTTGTTGTGGATGTTATGTCTACTAAAGTCAAAACTTCCCATGCTGTTAATTAGAGTGTGTGTGTGTGTGTCGACGCTTATTCTGGCACTACAGGCCACGAGGTGGCTAATGAGCGACACCAACGGCTTCAGAACTACGCGAACCTGAAACTTTATTAGGCGATTTTCCTGAAACGACTGCGTTCGAACTGGCACGGTCTTTCCGTGGCCCAACCCATCATTAAGCGGTGCGCATGCGTATAGACGCGATCAACGCGGTATATATGCATAAAATTATAGTTCATGCTGGCTCCACCTCGACCTGATCCGCTTGCTCTGTGTACGTTGGAGGCGCAAGAAGCCACAGCGAATGGCGTGTATCGACTCCCGCATGCTATCTACTACCGTAGCTAGCCCGTGTCAGATTCTCCGCGGGCTATTAGCGGGAGACCGCGGGTGAACGCCAATAGCCCAGCCCATCTATTAGCGATACCGCTCATGCGCAGTTCGCCGAGGGTTTTCATCATATAAAAAGGGAGTCATGTCTAGTATTAACAATTGAGTGCTAGATACATGTATTGTATATTTCTGTGCTAAACTTTTTATAAAAATAAAACGCGCAGTCCCGCCCCTACAACGTTGTTTACGGCTAATACGCACGCCCCTCAGTGTGGCGTATAGAACTCGTCTGCGGGTACTGCAAGCAAACTTAGAAGGACTCTAGCTAGTTTAGCCGGCAGTGAATCTCACCGTTTTTGAGCCGACACGTAAAAAAAATGCAGGTCCTACTCGGAATAAGTTTTTTACTACTTGTTCAGATTGTTGTCGGTAAGGATTGAGCAGTAGCAAGCTAGTACATAGCTACTGTGAGACTGCTCCTCTGTTGTCTGTAGTTATAGTTACTGGGCAGCAGTGCTCCGAAGAGGGAGTGGTGAGGTTGGCGGATGGCGTGAATGTGGACGGAGTGAGAGTTAGCGGCAGAGTGGAGATCTGCATCAACCAACAGTGGGGCACGGTGTGTGACGACGACTGGGACGTTGCGGAGGCCCGCGTCGCCTGCTCACAACTGGGTGCTTTCGACTGTAAGTGTAGGTAGCTGTAGCTATAGCGGCTTATGCCTGGCCTTTGATTAATTTGCAGTCGCTATTGCTTTAACCGAATACGGCGGTGGATCTGGTCGAATTCATTATTTTTCTTGTGCTGGGAATGAAAATGGTCTTCTGAACTGTTCGAGCGATCTAGATGTTGATTACTGCTACCACATTGAAGATGTTGGAGTTTTGTGTTATAATGGTTTGTCCATTGATCTCAGAGACCATAGCTTGACATTAACACTCTATGATCCGCAGCGGAGTGTAATGAGACTGATATTAGACTGGTTGATGGCAGGACTCCTAATGATGGACGGGTGGAGATATGTTTTGAGGGGGTGTGGGGATCTGTGTGTGACGACAGTTGGGATGAAAGAGATGCAGAAGTGCTGTGTAGACAATTGGGGTATGATGGAAGTGAGTTTGCTTGGTAACACGCTGTATTATTATCTGATGCTCATCATCCCAGGGCCTATTGCGCTGATGAGCCACCCAGTTTTGTCTAATTACCCACTGCTATATCACTTGGATGATATTGACTGCACTGGAAGCGAAGACATGTTGAGTGATTGTGCACATGGCGGAATTGGTGTTCACAATTGTATGGAAATGGCAGAAGAAGCTGGAGTTACATGCAGTGGTGAGTTTTTTGGTGTATTGTCCTATCTCTGGAGTTATTCATGTGTCAGTGAATGTCAGAGTGCAACGAGACTGATGTAAGACTGGTTGATGGTGTGACTTCTGACGACGGACGAGTTGAGATATGTTTCAATGGGCTGTGGGGCTCAGTATGTGACAACAGTTGGGACTACAGAGATGCTAGAGTTGTTTGTCAGCAAATGGGGTACAATGGAAGTAAGTTCTTCCCTTCTAATACATATGCTCACTTCTTCATTTCCACGCAGCGTCTGTCGCACTGTCAAGTCATCGCGTGTTAACAGACGAGTCGCTGTTCTATTATCTTGATGATGTTGACTGCAATGTGAACGCAAACTTACTGAGTGAATGCGGCATAGAGGAGTTGGTATTCATAACTGTGGTGTGGGGTATGAAGAAGCTGGAGTTATATGCAGCAGTAAGCTTTAGTTTCACAATATAGCAAAGTGCTGCATCTGAAATTGTTACCTAGACGCCGTTGATTGCAATGAAACTGATGTTAGGCTGGTTGCGGGTACAACCCCCTATGATGGACTGGTTGAGATTTGTCTCTATGGGCTGTGGGGCTCAGTGTGTGACACCAGATGGGACTACAGGGACGCTGGAGTTGTGTGCCGACAGCTGGGATATGATGGACGTAAGCCTAAAAATTAGAAAAATTAATGCAACATGAGAGTCAAAACAAACTTCACATGAATATTATAGTGTTATACCCAAAATGTTTCATCCATTAGACTTGATTTCTCTTTTGCCCATAACAGCCTCACATCCTTTGCTAAGCCACGATGGCAGTAGAGAACTGCTGTATCATCTGGATGATGTCCACTGTGAGGGAACTGAGAGCAGTCTCAGTGACTGCAGTCACAGAGGTATTGGGGTGTATTACTGCTCCCTGTAAGAAGCAGCTGGAGTCGTATGTAGCTACCAGTGAGTTCATCATTAAGGTATTTAGTGCAGTTAGTACGATGCTATAAGGGACAAATCCAAAACAAGTAATTAAAACACCCTATTGTAGCCCCATACCTACATCTATGATGATAGGTACTGTGCCAATCCCTATGTACAATACATTACCGTACAGAAGCAGGCCCATTTGACGCAAAGTTTGTATGTAGGAATATTGAATAGGAGTGCTATTGTAGTACAAGTAGACGATGGATGGTCTAAGCATTATTACAGTTATTTTTTGCTTTCCTGTGAGCTGCAGTTTTCTCTCTAGATGTAACATGTATTGACGGGACAGTCCACCTGGTTGGAGGTGATGATGTATCACAAGGGAGAGTGACGTACTGCTATAATGGAACCTGGTACTCTGTCTGCGCCAGTGACTGGGATACCACAGGAGAGGAGGCAAGAGTTGTCTGCGAAACCATCAGCTATGATACATCTTACTATGTGATTAATATATATGCATGTTGCCTTATAAAATTGTCATATATATAGTTATTCTATTATAGCTTCAGTCGTTGTCAACTATGGTCGAGGGACTAATCCCATCCTCCCACTGAGTATTCAATGTGCCAGTGGTACCAGTACATTCAGTGACTGCTCTACAACTCAGCTTGATGTTAATCAGTGTTCACATGCTGCTGGAGTGGACTGCTTCGGTACAGCTCATTACAATTTTGCCACAAAGTACTGCCTTTTCAATCCCTCCATGACTATTTCTCACAGCGATTTGTACGACAGTTGGTCTTACTGACTGCAGCCAATGCAGCGGTGAATCCTGCACCAGCTATTATGGCTGTCGCTGTGGCTCTGACTGCTTCTTTTTATGGCGAATGCTGCCCCGACATCTCAGTGACAAAGAATTGCTTTGGTGAGTTTGCATAGCAGGAAATTTTGAGCTTATATATAATTTTGACAGATTGTTACTCATCGTATTTCGTGCCTGAAAACTTTTGCAGATAGCTAACAAAGGCGACCCTAAAAAATAATATGATTATACGGTAGTTCTAATGGGCAAATTGCATGCATAAATAATATTTTTCTTTTGTACAAAAGTGGAAGAGTGTGAGCACGGAGCAGTTCGTCTGGTGGGTGGACTAACAGACTCCACCGGGAGACTGGAGCTCTGTGCTCTTGGGGTGTGGGGCAAAGTCTGCAATGCTTTTGGATATTGGGGTCCTGACAATGCCAGAGTGGTGTGCCGTCAACTAGGCTTCTCCAAAGATGGTGAGCTATATTATGACAAGAAGTTCCCAATGCATTACCGAGCTTCACTCAAGTTTAACTAGGTCAATATGTGTTTTACAGTGAATCACATGGTAAACTGTTATGAAATCAGAAGTAGCTTCTTTCTTCAATAGTAATATATAGAATTTTCAAATGTTGGTTTGCCTGCCTACTTGTTCGTAACTGTTGCTTAGTCTTAGGTTCAATATGTCTCCTCGCTAAACTCAAATGAATACATAAGGAGTATGAATTTAGTCGACCTTGCTTAAGTGTGCATCCAGTTTTGCTCATCATTAACATTGCGGAAACTCTAACCTGCATGATCACATGGGGATTGCAACCTTAGAGTATCAGAAAGTTGTAGCATCTAAAATGGTTCCTCCCATAAACGTAGGTGCATACACCCTGAAAGATGACATAGAGCGATTTGGGACCAGTGGTAAAGATGCAGTAATAGGAGAAGTCCACTGCATTGGAACAGAGTCAGGGCTATTGGAATGCTCTCACAGCAGCATTGGGTTCCACTACTGTAGTCCCTACTATTTGGATTATGACGAACCAGACATTGTCATCAGCTGCTATGGTATGTATGGGTGTGCATGCATTTCAGGGATTAACGTCTCTAATCTGGACACAGAAGTGAGTGTAAAAGTATTAGTAAGGTGTCCTTTCCATGCAGAAACTGTAACAAAAAGCCTTATTAGACATTCCAAGAGAGGGGTTCCACTGTACAGTATAGATCCATGTCTATATATCTTGAGATTGGCCTATGCACAAGCAGTTTTAGATGTTAAGTATAGTGACTGAGACCGCAACAAGAGTTACTTATTTTGCACACACTGTTTATAATCAATTTCAACCACAGACCTTGTTTTTTTACATGACAGATGAGGTGAGAGGCTGTGGGGATGGAGAGGTGAGGCTGGATGGTGGGTTTACCTCTTCCACTGGTCGAGTAGAGGTCTGCATGGACAGAAGATGGGGAGGAGTCTGCAGTGATGGGTTCGATATGAAAGATGCTAGAGTCGTGTGCAGTGAGCTAGACTTCAACCCAGGAGGTAAGTTGAACGTTTGGCAAACAAAGATGACTAGTCCATAGGGCACGACCTTTAGATAAGTGCCAAAATTCAAATGCAATTTTATTGCTGAGACTAGCTTTTTTTAGCCGTGAAATTCACCCTTAAAACTTTTGACGGGTGAAGTTTACCCTTGTAAACTTTGATGAGTGAAGTTCACTCTTTTAATTTTTGAAGGGTGAAGTTTCTGAAAGGAGAAATTGATAGGGCACGATCTTCACCATATTAGCCGTGTAACTGTAAATTGCACAAACTGTCTGGGGTGACTTTGCTCACAAACTACCTATGCACCTCCTATTAATGCACAATTTAATGCTGTTTATAGTTTTAACCTGTATTAGTATCAAACCTTTATTCTGTATAATACTAGATGGTGCAATAATTGAGGGGCCTGTTACCCTTGAGGCTAGTCCAGTGTTTGTTGGGAGTGTGACATGCACGGGCTCCGAGCAGAGTTTTAGTGAATGCAGTCACAACAGGCCACCCAGTGGAGGGTGCTCAGTTGCAGCAATTTCTTGTGGAATGTCAAGCTCCAGTGAGTAACTAAAATAATAGTGACCACCAAGATTCTAGACTCATTACATGATAATATTATTCCCGTGATAATTAATTCAGATCAGCCGAGATGTACCGAAACTTTCCCTACTTCAGTGCCTGACATACAGAGGTAGCTATGTGTTTTTTCTTTAGCTCTGTCTAAGAATGTGTAGGCACTCAGTATTGGCGTAGATAATTACTGATTCATAAACTAATTACTGTTGAGATTACTAATCTAGACTATATACTAATACCCCAGTTCTGACACCCACCCGTGTTATTACATTGCATATGTATGTCTTTGATGCCTCCAATCCTTCCCCAGTTATGGAGAGTGTTTGGTGTACAAATCAGAAACTGCCATATGTGAAGGTGTAGTGAGACTTGGCATCGATCATGTGTACGCCAGATCAAGACTGGGAGACCAGAACACCATCGCACAACTTCTCAACGAGAATCTCAAGACAGTAGTGACTGTGATTGCTGATCATAATGATCTCTGTGTGAAGCAGGTTTTAAGAGTTCTTTGCAATTTCTACCTACCACCCTGTGGTAATTCCACCCACCCTGTCCCTCCTTCCTCCATCTGTCAAGTAAGAATCATGCTTTCTCGTCAGTAATACACTACCTAGAAGTACTTTCTCGTTTAGTAATGCAAACTCAGGCTTACACACCCTGACCCCAGACCAAAGTTCGCCTTCCCCTTTCCCTTATTCTAACTTCATCTACTAGCTTAACTCCTTTGCAAAGTAGAGAACCTCTAGCACACAGACAACCTGCAGAGTCAGAACACATATTATACTTAAGCACTGCTATAGAGTGCACACACAGGTATTGTTACCATTTTTTTTCCTATGAAATAAAAACAGGAGGAGTGTCATATGGTACAGGAAAAGTGTCAGAAAACGTGGGATGCCCTTTATCTAGCCTTCAGGAGTGTAGCTCCAATTCTCAACTGCAACGATACATCCAGTTTGCTGTTCCCTATCCCACACTGCTGTACAGGTGCTGGACTAGGTCTGTGATACAGGCATACTTTTTCTATCATCAACTTTTAATACATGCATCTCCATGATTGCTGTATTTATACACATCCATCCGTAACTTTTTAAGAATGAGTTAAATCCATAGTGTCGTATGTTGACCGAAATTGAAGCATTAATCTAAGGGTGTGTAACCACAAGTAACTAGTGCATTATTACAATTACCAACTGATATACACCTTGTATATAGCAACAACACCATTTTCAAAGAAGCGGGACTTTAACCAAGGACATCTTGTTTTCTAAACAAAGTCCTCTACCACTGAGCTACAAGCGTATGTATGATATCTATGGTTCAGGTGTTTTCAGATTAAAGTTAAAGTTCACTTCTATGATTCTGGCTATATTATGCACTCCAGGCATCTCACCGGGGGATCAAGACTCATCACAGCAGGGAGACAATGGAGGGGATGTGGCAGGGGTTGTCAGCAGTGTTATTGTTGTCATTCTACTGCTTGCTGTGGCAGCTGCTGGGGCTGTTCTATTGTTGGTGGTTTTGCCCAGGAGACATAAGAGAAAACGAATGGAGAGAATGCAACTTGACATACTAGCCCTGTGAGTAACTGGGAGTGAGTTTTCCAATTGAGTAGCTGCAATCTTCCAAGCCTCTATCCATACAACTCTAAGTTGGACCCCGATTTTACAAATAAATGCAAAATGCCTGAAAGTTTCTGCCAGTGTTCTTCTCCTTTCTCTGAATGCCAAACTAACTGACACTAGAGTTAACCAAACCTTGCAATCCTGAGTATAGCTATATAGTCACCTATGCCACAATATTATGACGCAGTGCAACATATTTTGCGAGGAAATTATTTCAAAACCTTTCTCTTCCTCTGTTATGTCACACAACCACAATGTAATCTATGTTCACTAAATTCGTGGGACTTCACATTGTGATGTGTCAGAGCCTGTGTGTGTATTTCTCTGCAGCCCTGGAAATGATGCCCCGATCCTTGCCTCAGTAACAGAGACAGCAATGACAACCCACAACATAGAGATGGAACCAGGAGAGAAAGGAGCTGCTATGGGGGCTTCCGTTGTCACATATAACCCTTACAGGAAGACATACAGAGCTGGTATACATAGCTGGTTTGAAACCGAGGTTGTGGAAAATATTATTGTGAACCATAAATACACAATATAGCAATAATAATAATGGTTTTCGCCATTTCAAAAAGCATTAAATCTAGAGTTAGCTAATTTCTAACCACTCTCCTTTCATTTTCGTACTAAAATTTGAAACTGGAACATTTTCTCCAATGCAAGTTAGCACAAGCCAAAACTGAGTTTGAAACTAATCTGATGGATTCTCACCAGTCTTCTCTGGTCTTCTCTTATATTCACTCAGTATCCAATCATAATTAATTTTACTGCCTTCATCTTTACATCTGGACAATCTGGACGACATTATTGTTGCCTCTGATTGTGAGAAATCTGCATCGTTTAACGAGTTATTTTACTCTGTTTTTACCAAATGCTTAGTTTCAGTTACCACCTCTTACTGAATTGTCTAGGCCTCCGTCTCTCCTCGGCGAAATTACCTTTAGCGAACTACATGTTTTCCGTGCTCTTCGATCCCTTGACCAGTCCATAGCTATAGGATGTGGTGTAATTAGTCCTAAGCTACTCAAAACTTGTGCTCTGAACCACTTCACCATAATGTTCTCTTTGACTCTATCCCAGTGTTATCTTCCAATAGAATGGCACACTCACTTAATAACATCAATTTTGATAAAACCTCATTCAGGAATTACAGACCAATTTCTCTGTTACCGGTTGTCTCTTAGGTTAAGTTTACAATGGTATTGTGGACTTCGTTACATCCTCCATTACACGTGGTCGCTCTACTCTACAACAGTTGCTTATATTTTTTCTCCTCTGTACCTCAAACAGATGTGGTGTATCTAGACTTTAGGAAAGTTTTCGACTCTGTATAATAGCTCACAGTGAGCTACTCTACAAGCTATGGAAACTCAGTATTACTGGCAAACTCTGGTCCTGGATGAGGGCATATCTGACCAATAGGGTTCGGTATAATGTGTTGGGCAATCTGCATCAAACACTTTTCCCGTTATCTCTGGTGTACCTCAGGGCAGTATTCTTGGTCCTCTTTTATTTCTTGTATATATTTATGAATGATCTTTCTTCTATAGTTGTAAAATCCTGCTTTTTTCTGATGATGCCAATTATTTTATGCCTATTTCTTCTCTGCAAGACTGCATACTTCTCCAGAATGACTTTACAAGTCCCTCTGAGTGGTGCACACTTGGAATTTGTCTGTTAATGAAGAAAAATGCTCTATTTTACTCTTCACTACTGGCCACTCCCCTGTAATGTTCAACTACAGTATGAATAGCAAAGAAATTTCTAATAAATGTATAGCAAAGGATGTTGGATTGATTGTATCAGCCAACTTATGGTGGCAACTGCATTATCATACTGATCACATCCATAGCCTACAAAATGCTAGGTCTGCTTCGCAGAGTTTTCTCCATCGGCTAAACGCTACCTTTACACATCCCTTGTACGCTCTCAGTTGCTCTATTATTCGGTCGTTTGGCATCCACACTTGTTCATTGGTATAAAATGTCTGGAAGTCGTTCAAAAAGGGCAACAAAATTTGTCATGAAGGGTACTGCAGTGGATTGTAAAAATCGACTGATGTACTTACATCTCTTACCACTAATGATGGAGAGAGAAATTGCTGATATTCTCTTTTTCGTCAAGTCCCTAAAGTTCCCCTCTGAACACTTCAATATACGCAAGTTTGTCAAGTTTTGTGACAATCCTATATACTCGTTCATCTTCTCATTTAAAACTGAGGCACTCCTTTTGCAAAAACCAGGTTGAGAGAATTTTTTACTTCAATCACATTCCCCGCCTTTGGAACTCTCTATCATTTGACATTAATCTCCCTATTTCTGCCATCAAGTCTAGACTGCAAAACCTTTTTGGATTCAATTCATCTCACACTTTGATCCTGATATATGCTCCTATCACTACGTGTGTCTATGCCAAAATGCTCTAAGCTTCCCAGTCAATGCATTTCACTTAATGTTGTTCATGTTATGTCCTATTCCGTGTATTTTTTTTATGGCTGCTGGCTTGATGCCTTCAGTCCTTCAACACAGTTGTTACCACTTCTCATGTTATCTGTTACACTTCTGGTACCAAGTCCTACCTGTAATAATTTATCATCACTGCAATTTGGTCACTATAATAGGTCAGCCAGTGTCTATGAAGGCATCTGATGATTCATCGAGCTCTCTACAAGTCCCTGAGTCCAGGAACAGGGTCCCCACATATCACATGAGGGAGCTAGCAAGGGGGAAGTTCCTTCTCAACATTGATGACATCACTTTATTGGACTGCATTGGAGAAGGTTCGAGTATATCATTGTCTTCCTCAGAACTGTCAAGTGTGCTTACATGGCATTCATATAATCTTTAGCAATAATGCACTTTGTGTGTGTATATTCCTATTACGCCGAGAAATAATGTCAGTAGAAGGAAACCGGAGCCAGATTCCCCCTTGTCCAATTCAGTTCTATCGGCTGTTAGTCACCTGCCGACCCTGACCACCGGGGAAGTGGCCCTAGCTGCGTCCGTTTATATCCCGCAACCCTGCTTCAAATATGTAAATTTACATCTATGTAAAAACACACGAAAATATGCTCATCTGAATGCTAAGTTTACAAGTGGAAAAATCATTTCTTCAAAATGAAAGGGGGATATAGGGATGGCTTGAAGCACCAAAAAGGAACAAACAAGGGGTCATTCATTACACAGCAAAGTTGCACAAAGCTACATGACACCATCCCTATATCTTTGTTTTATTGTTTATAAGCAAACTCTTTCCCTTGAGCTAAATATACATGCAAGACAACCTCTATTGCAGAGCCGTATAACAACAAAGATATAGGGATGGTGTCATGTAGCTTTGTGCAACTTTGCTGTGTAATGAATGACCCCTTGTTTGTTCCTTTTTGGTGCTTCAAGCCATCCCTATATCCCCCTTTCATTTTGAAGAAATGATTTTTCCACTTGTTTCCACTATTTTTAACTGCTTATGACAACACTGCATTTTCAGTCACCCTGATGTTCATGGGTATGTTGTAGAGAGTAAACTGATGAAAGCAGTAGCTAATGGACTGCTGCGCCTAAGGGGGTGTACGCGTGTCTCCAACAAGGACGCAATTAGGTTGTGGCACACGGTGGCGATTTCATGGGCAGGGCTTGAGTAATCAGATTACTATTAGCTACCCGGGGACAAAGAATGAAGGCCAATTTGTATACGCCCGGTAAGGCTCGCGTAACCCGGCGCAGACTGCCACCTGCAAATCAACAGCTAAAACAAGGTAGCAGTTAAATGTGTATACTGACTTACAGAAGGCGCTGGAGGATGAGAGGTCCTCTGCAGGCATCCTGGCTTTTTCTCGTGGAGCGAGACTATGTAATGCGCACGCACCACATTGGAAACGCCCTCCTCGGCGCATGCGGCTCACTGATGCTGAGTTAGCAGCAAAAATGGCGTTGTCCAGTGACTACCGTGGAGGAGCTCAACGATCTACCGTAGTGACTTGCGGCAAGAAAGAGACGATCGCTTGATGTCCGTGCACACCTCTGGCGAATCTGGAAACGTTTGATGGAAAAATCAGCACTTCAACTATTTTCGGTAACGAGATAGCGGGTTTACTGAAGAAGAAACCGGAAGATGAAGAATATGATGATGATGATGACACGAAAATCGTGAAATCGCGAAATCGCGTAAGAGCCATTCTCTCGTGGGGAACTGAGGGCACGTAGGAAGTCTTTGGGGAGTATGTATAGCTAGGTATTGGCCTGTAGACTATTGCTAGTGATTTTCAAGCAATGGTGAGTCTTTCTCGCCAAGTTTTGAGGCGTTTTGTACGCGGATCACGTGAGATTTCACCCGCGTCATCCCTATATAGAGCGTCTACCGACGCTCTGATATGACTTACTTTATTCTCTCTTGCAGGGGAGTTTGGAATAGTCTACAGAGGCAGAGTTGGACTTACAAAGCGGGACGTGGCCGTGAAAACACTGAAAGGTCGAGAGAATGTACACTCTCTTGAAAACCAGGTTAGTTACTCATCCATTGCTTCTGCAGGTGATTTTGATCAGGATGAGGTTGACAAGTTTGTGGAGGAGAGTTTGAAGATGGGTCGATTCAAACATGCTCATGTGATGGGTCTCATTGGAGTCTGTCTCAATGCTGGCTCCGCCCCTTACATCATCATGCCTTATATGGGCAACGGGAGTCTTTTGAAGTACCTCAAGAAAGAGAGAAAGAGCATTGTACTCTCTGATGAAGCTGATGAAGATGAGGTGAAGAGTTTGTGTACAGATTATGGAGGGTTCCATTGGTCGACTTTTATTTGTTGGTACATGCCGCGAATGACCTGGTTGTTTTTCTAGCGTTCGTGCTCTACTGTAACAACATGCCATTATCATCCACAAAAACAGTACTGTATATCCTGTAGTGTTTACTTAGATTATTCATACGGCGACTCTATAGTTAATCTCATTTCCAGGTGAAGGAGGTTCGTAAGCGGCTGATGGTGATGTGTTCCCAGATAGCCAGTGGGATGGAGTACCTGTCAGCTGACAAATACGTCCATAGAGACCTCGCTGCTAGGAACTGCATGTGAGTCCCAATAACTTCACATTACCAAGGCAGCATATCACATGTCTGCACATACTTATTGTATGACTAAAGCTTGACCTTTATAGCTTCATGCCACCACAGGATCGATGCTCATTTCATGATCAAGATCGCAGACTTTGGTCTGTCGGAGGATGTGCTTGAGAAGAACTACTTCAGACAGGGAGGTGGAAGTGGGGAGAGAGTGAAACTGCCGGTCAAGTGGATGGCTCCAGAGAGCCTCAGTGATGGACACTTCTCTGAGAAGAGTGACGTGGTATGTTGGCTAAAACCTACAGCAACATCCTGCAACTGTCTCTTAGCGAAGTTTCCTATGTCGACAATCGAAAGTGGGTGTATTTGGAGGCATGCCTTGTTAAGTCTAAGACAGCCAATAGTCCTTTATAAAGATTTTTTTTATAAGAGGTATCACCGCTTCAGACATGCATGGCCACTTTTGTACACAAAGAAAATCGAATTTCTTCTCCGACTATTCCCTACAGTGGTCGTATGGAGTGACAATGTGGGAGATATTCAGTGGAGGGAAGGCCCCATATCCAGGAACTGATCCCCACACTCTCATACAGAGTCTTGAACAGGGCTACCGGATGCCTCAACCTCACAACACTGTCTGCAGCGAGGAAATGTGAGTGCCATTTTTCAACTATGGTGAAACCCCTCAAAAAAGATCCTCTGAACTAAGTTCACCTCTCTCCAAAGGATACCTGTTTCAGCACGATAATAGTAAAAAAAATGGAACTTTTACTATCCACACCATGTCTCTTAGCTATGTACTGTACTTTGATAGCCAAATTACCAGGCTCAACTAGGCCAAACTGATCGAACCCTGTACTTCTATCCATGTTTCATTGTCATTATTATGACTATGAGTAAGTAATAGACTATTTAAAGGCTGCAGACATGTGTATTATTAATAGTACCATGTCTCACACAGATATGGGATAATGATTGAGTGTTGGCACATGGCTCCAGAAGACAGACCAACTTTCAAGGAGCTCTACTCTAGTGTCTCGCAGTCTATTGAACGTGATGCAGGCTACCTGCAGTTTGGATTTAACCCTTTCACTGAGGGTGGGGGAGAGGGAGTGGGAGGCGATGGGGAAGAGGGTGAAGAAGAGGGTGTTGGGAAGGGGGGAGGAGGAGAAGGGGAGGGAGAGGGGCAAGAGGAGGAAGATGGAAAGGAAGGACAGAAGATTGGTTCTGGTGTGTCCATCGAGGTCATTCCACCATCGCTGGATACCAATGGAGCACATACTCTGTTTAGTAATTCCCACACTGACTGAAAAAATAGAACCCTCTCTCTATCTTTCTCGTCACTGTTTTAGCTTTTGTTTGACCAATAGCTATAATCAGTGTTCACTAGCATAGCATCTATTTTATCCTTCTGTTGTCTGCATTATTAACTAACAGTGGAGACAGAAAAAGACTGGAAGAGATAGGAAATGAGAGAAAAGGAGGGAAACAAGTTAATAAAGAAGGAGGAGAAGAAGAAAGAAGGATGTGGAAAGATAGGGGGGAGGGAGAAATATGATGACAACACATAATAGCTGCGTTGAAGGCGTCAGTAGATACTCTATGTAGGGATGGTATGTAGGGATGGCACAGATCAATTCTTACATGATCTGCATACCAAACAAAACACGTGACAATGACTTGGTAGACCTTCAAGATACAGCAAGCAATAGCCATTTGAGTACTGAGTATTCAAGCGTCAATCCTGTGACTTTCCTCTGTCACAGATAATCTTAAGACAATCAGGGAGAGACGCCAAATAAATGTTAGCTGAATAGCTAGCTATATGAGACAATGGTGTTTGAAAGGACCATGACTGGCTACAGTCTGTGTACAGTAACAAATGAAAACTACTTGAAAGTGCATAACCCTCGCCACTTCATTCTTTACTTCAGCAGCCAATGGCTACACTACCTCAGTTTTTTTGGACATGCGCGTTCAATATGTAAGGACTATTATCATCGCTACTCCATCATGAACGCATGCTCATATTATTGTTATGTAATGTGTGACGTGAGCTCCAGTGAGCGCGTGTGTTGTGTATCATTTTGGTGTGTGTATGAATTAGACAGTGACTCTTGTATCCTCATTCATCCTGGTCTCCAGATTGTCCATGCCTATCCTAAAAGCTATTTTGAAAGCTACCTATCAGCGCTAGCAGACTGATAGGCGTTACAGTTGGCGACCCTGCCAGGATTTGGGATACGGACCGTCCGACTGGTTGATGTCAGGCAAGGGAGCTCAAAGGACTATCGAAAGATATTTGCCTACAGTCAAAAACGCGCTCTGGGAAGATACGCCAGATGTCTGAACGTCAGGAACCAGCAGCTACCGGCACAGTGGAGGAACTTTCTGTCCAGATCGAACGTCTACGCGGAGAGTTGCGAATACGGGACCATGAACTGGAGGAACTCAGGACAGTTGCCGCGAGAGCTAGTGCGGAACTGGAACTAGTCAGGACGCCTCTGGAGGATCGTGTGGCTCGTCTGGAGCAAGACTTAGAGAGCAAGCGGAGCTGAGAGGAGAGTTGACGATGTTGCGAGCGTTGGAGAGCCTTCGAGCGGAGCATCAACGAGCACTAGAGAAGGAAACGGAGCGAACAGAGCTGTGGATCAAAGAGATCAAGAAAAGCCATGCTACCGAGAGGACGCAGCTGCTGGAGAGGATAGCTGGGTTGGTTAGGTCGGTCGGTGTTAGTACACGTGAGCTCACTCCGGAAGGTCATGACCCCTCGGGGACGACAGCGTTAGCAATGAAAAGCAAAACCCTCGACGAACTGCGCATGCGCGGAACAGCTAAAATTGATGGGCTGGGCCTATTATACTAGTATACGTTTGTTCGTGATCTCCCGCTAGTAGCTTGCGGAGAGTCTGACACGGGCTAGTAGATAGCATGCGGGAGTCGATACACGCCCTTCGTTGTGGCTTCTTGTGCCTCCGAGGTACACAGAGCAAGCGGATCAGGTCGAGGTAAGCCAGGGCTAATTAGCATATTGGCTTGTTCACTTGGTTTTCACGCCATAACTTCTGAACACGTCACTTTTACGAAAATCGCCTAAAGCCAGTGTAGCGCTGAATCCGCTGGTGTCGCTATTTTACCTGTTTGTTGCGCGTGGTGGCAGAAATCGTGGTAACAGACGGACAGACGGACAGACAGAACGACTACTGTAACCCTCGCTGCGCATGCGCGCGCCGAAGGTTAATTACGAGTGCCGCCGACAGCCCGCGTTCACCGCCGCGTAACAAGACTGCAAGTGAACTACCGCATGCCTCTACAATGCATAGCAGCCTGTCAGCCACTGCTACTCCCTTTGAACCTAGCATCACTGCTGTTGCTTCGACCTCGACTAGCCTCGCGTCCGTGGTGACTCACTCACACGTATCTCCTCTGCCAAGCCCGACTGTGGTAGCCCCTAGCTCACTGTCTACGGCCTTCAGTGATGGGGTGGCTACG
The DNA here is from genome assembly GCA_030341885.1 of Geodia barretti. Classification (NCBI taxonomy): domain Eukaryota; kingdom Metazoa; phylum Porifera; class Demospongiae; order Tetractinellida; family Geodiidae; genus Geodia; species Geodia barretti. The sequence continues at coordinate 18,713 of CASHTH010003084.1, forward strand.
ATTTGACCGTTAGCTGGTACTTCGAGTACAGACGCTGTTTCAACGATGGCTCGCCTGCTGCAAGTACAGACAGATGCGATGGCCGCGCAAGCTAAGGCAGTTGCTGTGCAGAATCTCCTGCCTTTACCTTGTTAACCCTCGGCGCGCATTTTGCAGCGAGGGTTACGGTAGTTGTTCCGTAAGTGTGTCAGTCTGTCAGTCTGTCTGTTACCACGTTTTCTGCCACCGCGCGCACGAAATCAGGTAAATAGCGATATGATCATGTTCAGTGTTACACTGGGTTGATTTTCGTATAACAACTGCGTTAAAAAGTTATGGCGTGAAAAGCAAGTGAACAAGCCAATATGCAAATTAGCGCAGGCTTACCTCGACCGCGTCCGCTCGCTCTGTGTATCTTGCAGGCACAAGAAGTCACAACGAGGGGCATGTATCGACTCCCGCATGCTATCTACTACTATACCTAGCCCCTGTCAGACTCTCCGCGAGCTACTAGCGGGATACCACGAGTAAAGACATACAGAGCCCATCCCATAAATAATTAGTGCTACCGCGCATGCGCAGTTCGCCGAGGGTTTGCACTTTAGTGCTTTTCATTACACTGGTGTGAACAGTGACGTTGACGACAAATGGGTGCAGAGATTTCGAGAGAGAGCTAGGTTTGCTAGTTGGTCAGCAGAGGATCAACTGTGCTACACCTAGACAAAACAGCAATGGATGTGTTTCGTATGCTGCCTGATGCTGAATCCAGCAACATTGAAAGTGCCATCACTGCACTGGGCAAGCGCTTCGAGCCCAAGGACATCGAGGAACTGCGCGGACTGGAGTTTCATCACAAAACTCAAGGCGACGAGAACATTGACCAGCTGGGAATTTGTATCCAACAGCTCGGAAGGAAAGCTTTCCCCTCAATTGTTGGCAAGGATTTTGATCGATTGCTAAATGGACGATTCTACCAGGCCCTGCAGGTTAGGTGGCAGAGAAAGTTGGGAGCCCCGAAGCCTGACGAGAGTTTTCACGACCTGCTGGCGCGAGTACGCATGTTGGAACACGAGAAACAGTTCTCCGCCGAGTCACGTACCGGGAAGTCAGGGAGGAAGTCTGGATCGGTACACCCGATGAGAAATTCTTCGCAGAAGAAGATTGAACCGGACAATCCTCGGACGAATCCTGAGGAAAGTGCTAACTCCACCAAGCCGAAGGAACGACGTTGTTATCTCTGCAAGGGGATTGGTCACTTACGTCGAGACTGCCCTGTGAGGAGCGAAGCCCCTGGAAGGTCAGAGTCTACCGCGAATACGGGGAATTCTTCCAATGCTGGGACCTTTGCTGCCGACTTGACGGAGGATGAACTGGAGCAACTTCTCGTTCAGAAGAGATTAACTAAGGAGGGAGCACTCCTGCCAAGCAGCAACAACACCATCAATGCCACTTCTGAGGGTACGGCTGGTGCAGTTGGTCCCCTGTTGGAGGTGGAGATCAAGATTGAGGGTGTGCCAGTCAAAGCACTGCTGGATACTGGAGCCCAATCCACTATCATATCTCGATCCACGTAGCATGCAGTAGTCAAGCATATGCAAGAGCATAAACGTACACCGCCAGAATTCGAATTACCTACGGCCCGTCTATATGGAAAGGATGGTGAGAAGGGAGGAAAACCCCTCTACATCACTGCTCAGGTCCCCTTCATTGTCAGTCTGGGACAGAACTCCGTGACAGTGCCAGTCTTCGTGCAACCCGACAGTGAGCAAGCCTGCTTACTCGGGATGAACACCCTTCCCCCCCCCTTGGTATCGAAGTGAGACTCAGTAATGGCACACAGATCTTACCATCAGGACAGAAGCCAGATAACCCCACAAAGCCTGCTGTCTCGAAGGTCAGTCTACTGACGTCTGCTGTCGTCCTCTCACACAAAGGATGTGCCCTACCGGCCGTTGCAACCAATCCCGGTGTGGCCCTCTCAGATGGAGACTTTCTGTTTGAACCCAATCAGAAAGCGTTAAGAAGTCGTGGTCTCTCAGCGTTGGAGTGTTTAGTCACTGCTGAAGGAGGCAAGGTGTTCCTACCCGTGGAGAATTTCCAAGAATTTACTGCACACCTGGATGCTGGTGAGGAAATTGGTATGTTAAGACCCTTGGACTTGCCTCCGTTATGCTGTGAAGACACTACTCACACCCTACCGAGTTCTACTGCCGTAGTCAAGACCACAGCCCCATCACCAGAGCGACTGGAACGACTCCTAAGGGAACTCCAATTACCCCTCGACAAACTCACGCCAGAGGAAGGTGAGCAACTCAAGGCTGGAATCAGCGATTTCAGTGATGAGTTTGCACTGGATGATATGGAGTTGGGATGTGCTGATCTAGTACAGCACAGTATCGAGACAGGAAATCACCCTCCAATCAGGCAGCAACCCTATCGCACGCCAGTCATCAAGAGAGAGAAGATGAGCGAAATGGTCTCTGACATGCAAGAACAGGGAGTTGTCCAACCATCGTCAAGCCCCTGGGCTAGTCCCGTTGTCCTCGTAACGAAAAAAGACGGAACTCTCAGATTCAGTATCGATTATCGCCAACTGAATACCATTACACGGAAGGATGTGTACCCACTTCCCCGTGTGGATGATATCCTAATCGCCCTCGGAGAATCGAAGTATTTCTCGTCATTGGATCTCGCATCAGGATACTGGCAGATTGAGCTAGATGAAGACGCCAGAAAGAAGAGTGCATTTACGACCTACAGAGGGCTCTTTGAGTTCATCAGAATGCCTTTTGGTTTATGCAATGCGCCGGCGACATTTCAACGGCTCATGCAGACAGTTCTCTCGGGTCTGGAGTACAAGAGCTGCTTCATCTATGTAGATGACGTGCTGGTCGCCTCCAAGACGTTCGAGGATCATCTCATTCATCTTCGTGAAGTGTTCAGTCGTCTCCGCTCATCCAACCTACGTCTCAAGCCGAAGAAGTGTGAACTCATTCGAGACAAGGTGCCATACTTAGGGCATGTGGTTTCAGCACAAGGTATCGAGCCCGATCAAGCCAAGACAGAGAGGATCAAGAACTACCCCACACCGACAGATGTGACAGAAGTAAGGAGATTTCTTGGGCTTGCTTCTTATTATAGGCGCTTTGTGCCTAAGTTTGCCTCGATAGCCTCTCTGATGCATGCCCTCACCAAGAAGAGTGTCCCGTTCCAATGGACAGATGAGTGTGAGTCAGCGTTTAACGAACTCAAAGTTGCGTTGTCAACATCACCAGTGCTGATCTACCCAAAGTTCGGTCCAGGTCACAGCTTCATCTTGGAAACAGACGCAAGTACTGTTGGTCTCGGTGCAGTCCTTTCACAGATGCAGGATAACGGGACAGTCCATCCAATAGCCTATGCTTCTCGGTCAGTCGACAAGCACGAGAAAAATTACGGGATTTCAAAACTCGAGACTCTTGGTTTAGTCTGGGCCGTCCGCTACTTTCGTCCGTACCTGCTGGGACACTGGTGCACAGTGTACACAGACCACGCCGCTTGTCTCGCAATCCTGAATACTGCCAAGCCGTCTGGAAAGTTAGCCAGATGGGCTCTGACCATTCAAGAGATGGACATAACCATCAAGCACAAAGCCGGCAAAAAGAAAACCAATGCTGATGTTCTATCAAGATCGCCCCCTACGGAGAGTCGAACTGGTCAAGTTAATGCAAGTGAACAGCAGTCTTACCAACCAACTCTCCCTGACTTGGATGAAGTCCGCAGACTAGGACAGTCACTGTTCTGAACTAGTCGACTACTTTACAAATGGAGTTCTGCCGGATGATGAACCCAGCTGTCGCAAGGTCGTTTTGGAGAGCAAACAGTTCCAAGTTGTTGACGATGTTCTGTACTATGAGAACCCTGCATTCCCAGACCGATCCTGTGTTGTCGTCCCGAGCCTCTGCGCCATGCCCTGTTGAAGGAGTCACACTGTGGTGATTTTGCTGGCCATCTTTCGGAGAAAAAAGTGTATGACCTTCTCCAGCGCCATGTCTGGTGGAAAGGAATGAGGAACGACGCACAAGTTCTGCAGAGCCTGTCTGGAATGTGCATCATGGAAGGGTGGTTGCAGGACATGTCGTCCGCCTCTACTACCCATCCCCGTTGGTGGTCCATTTCATCGTGTTGCCGTGGATATCTTGCAGCTGCCAATTACTGCCAGTGGAAATCGATATATTGCAGTGTTTATGGATTACTTGACGAAATGGCCTGAAGCGTTTGCCATCCCAGATCAAAAGGCTGAAACAGTAGTCAAGCTATTCGTGGAACAAATCGTCTGCAGACACAGTATTCTGGAGGAGCTGTTATCCGATCGTGGGACGAATTTCCTGTCCAATGTGATCCAGGAGGTTTGTCAGTTGTTGAACATCAAGAAAATCAACACATCGGGTTGTCATCCTCAGACAGATGGACTCGTGGAGAAGTTCAACTCTACTCTCATCCAGATGATCGCGAAGTCATGTACTGTGTCTGATCGAGATTGGGACATCCACTTGCCGTATCTACTGTTTGCCTATAGAGTGGGAGTCACCGTTTTTCCTTGTGTCTACTCCCAACCGAGACAGTTCTGAGCCATGTAAGAAGTTCCTATATGGTAGATGTCGACGACTATAAGAGCGATCTACTCTGCAACCTCTCACTTGCCTGGAAGTTAGCTGTTGAGAATATTCAAGCTGCTCAAAACCGTCAAAAGAAATACTATGATCGTTCAGCTAATGAAGTGAAGTTAAAGGTTGGTGATCGTGTGATGGTGTACATGCCGTCTGAACTACAAGGAGATGAGCATAAGCTGAGATGCCCATATTATGGACCTTATCGAGTCTTGAATGTCACTGAAACAAATGCTGAGGTTCACCTGATAGACTCCCCAAATGACGATCCAATCTTCGTCAACCTCAATCGGATTTGCTTGTGTCATCCGGAACAGGGAATCACCACCAGGACTGGTGAGAAGAAGAAAAGACAGAGAAAGAAAAAGAAGCTTGTCCCTACAGAGTCGGTGGAGTCCATTGCTGCTACCCCTACCTCAGCCCAAGGACCAACGACTCGTTCCAAGGCCAAATCGTAACTGCTCATTTAGTTTTGTATTCACCTGAGAGTTGAGGACGACCTCTCAGCTCAGAGGGGGGATTTTTAAGGACTATTATCATCGCCACTCCATCATTTACGCATGCTCATATTATAATAAAACCTCTGAAAAGAGACTCAGAACTACAGGCCGCAGCCTTTAGTATAATTATCATTAGTCGTAATGCCCAAGTTTGCAGCTGCTGAGGACGATGCCCCTCGTACTGAACACAGAGGTATCAATTTCTGCTGCTTTCAGCAGAGATTTAAGCCATCTAACTATGGTGCTAGATGTAACTGCCTTGAATGGCTTAATGAGAGGCAGAAATAACCTCAGTTCACCTCCCCTATATATGGGGAGCTGTACGGTCCTCATAGGCCTTTAGAGTTATTACTGGACATAGTCCAGTGTCATGTGAGAAGGAGGGGAAGAAAAACTGCGTTATTGGTTTCCCTTGTCTAGATTGCTTAGCCAGACAGCTGTCACACCTTCTGGCTTATACTGCTTCCCATGTAAACTTAGCTGAGATAGATCAGCTGATCTAGAAGGTCGTATCAACGCTAGTATATAGCATTATTGTTTTCCGACTCAACTGTTTCAATGACAGGGAGTCATTGCTGCCCCATGATGATATAATTATATGACAGTACTGTCTGTACATTCCATGTACGTGTATACCTATAGGCAGTGGGGGTCTATTATATCATTAACTAAGCAGACTGTAGGGCCGTTGGACATTTTTTATGTTTCCTACGCCCCAGCCTTTCATCAATCTTGTAACGAGGGGGTGTTTCCCCACTGTATTGCCATCTAATCTCTCATGCACTGATGAGATGGCAGAGCAGCAGGAGTGGAGGGATCGATACTGATAACCATCTTTATGTAGGTGTGCCAGGAAGTTCCTTCCTTTATAATTATATAGGGGCCTGAAAAGGGATCTGAACCCCTTCAAGAACACCAGCCATGCCACTTGCCAAAGAGTGAGTCGTAAGATTTGTTGGTCTTAGTCCTCCAGGACCTGAGCATGAGTGAGGTAACTTGCTCCGAAAGCTCTTGGTCTCGGTATCTCTCCCAGAGATATGCCATGCGGCTAGCTGAGGGACGAGATCCCCCGGATCTCTGTTCAGCATTATCTGATCGTGATTGATCAGACGTGGTATTGCAATTAGCATTAGCAAATAGTAGGGGGTAGCTACCATCGGTGTGTCTTCCAGACTGGTGCCACCAGAGCAATGCGAGCCTTGTCCATTTGTACTTTGGACAGTACCCGACCTATCAGACTCCAAGGTGGGTTGGCATACCCCTTGATTTGAGACCAGTCCTGCAGGAAGGAATCTGTTGCCACTGCATACAGATCCGGCCGCCAGCTGTAAAAAGGCTGGGCACTGCGCCGTTAGACGAGATGCGAACATATCCATCTCTATGGGACCGAAAAGGTGTGAGATCCTGTTGAGTTTCACAGGATTCAGCTGCCAGTCTGACCGATCTCTCATTGTCCGAGACACCGCATCGGTTATTACGTTCTGGCTGATGTTGGGCTATGATGTGGATATTCCTTTCCAGGCACCACATCCACAGGCTCTTTGCTAAGTCCAGCAGATACTTGGAGACTGTTCCCCCCAGGTTGGAGGAGGAATATGAATATGCTAATAAGCTTGTAAAACAAGGAGTGAAAAATCCGAGACAGGTACCAAAATTCACTATTATTCACGAGCGTTTTAGCAATGCTATTGAAAAAATAACTATAGTATCGACCCCCACGCAATAAGGGCGAACATCAGCTGCAAAGCACTCTTTTCACTTTTGTCCGGAAAGATTCGTTCAAGTATGAAATCTGACTAATCAGAGAGCCGTATTTGCGCAGTAACCGCAGTAACGATAACGTCATCGCGTACGGCGTGCGCATGTCCGTTTATCGCACGAGACGAAGATTGTAATATTTTTCTGTACAGTTGCCAGCTAACGACTGTTTCTGTGGATGAGGTTTGTACTCCCTCTGGGACATCTCAGGCTACTCCTCCTTCTCCTGCTCGAGCGACGCCGTGGTCACGTAAGCTAGTAAAGATCGAACATGATGAAGATGTCGGCCTCTCCTGTGTCATCCAGCCCCTCCCTTCTTCCCCCCCATTTCTTCACCTGCTCCTACCGCCTCTTCCTCCTTCTGTTCTTTCCCTCACAACCACCTCACCCGTCCCTACGTCCCCCGAGACTTCACCGCCAGGCCCATGGAATCGGAAGTGACAGCAGAAAGCCAAGGCAGCCACAATGCCCTCAGTTCTACAGATGCACCAAGAGATGACCCAGATTGGGCTACAGATCAGAAGAAGAGCCTCACGACAGCTCAACCGACAATGACTTCTCACCACAAGAAGTATTTCATGACTGGATGGTGTCCTTCGGTGCGACCAGCGACAGATGCTTTCGGTTATCCTCATGGAGAACTTTCGCAATCGGTTCAACCTGAACGTAAAACAGGCAGCAACTGAGGCAGGGTCGCTTGTGGGATTTAACGAAAAGACCATTCGCTGCTACAGGAATGATATATTTTGAGAACGAAGGCCACTTCTCAATCCAATTGCAGGGGAAGTATGAGCGACACTCTGTTCATCACGACGAAGCCCTGAATCACAAGGCTGTAGAGTGGGTTCGTGAACATGCTTTTGTGAAGGGGGAGCCAAACATGACGGCTCAATCGTTCTGTGATTGGGTTAACAATAATCTCCTTCCATCAAGCCATCTGCCTCCTCTCTTCCACGATCAATATCTCTTCGAACCATTGTTCGTTTGCTCCATCACTTGGGGTTCAAACCGGTGAGTCACAAGGGTGTATAATATTGATGGACACGAGTGAGAGGACATTGTTCGCCATTGAAAGACTTTTCTAAAAGTCCTGGATGAGCTCCGCAGCAAACATCGTGAACCCATGCCCTGTAGCGATGAACCCCCACGGATCCAACAAGAAGAGAAGACAAGGAAAAGAAGGAGTTAGTGGTCATTTACCATGACGAGTAAATTTTCAACACTAATGAAGGGCAGAGCTGGATGTGGGGGGAGGAAGACTTCCCAAAACTAAGGGAAGTGGGATCATGGTGTCAGAGTTCGTGGAGGAGAATGGGGGATTTCTCAAATTCACCGATGCTGAATTCACAAGAGCAAGGGAAAGCAACCCTGAAATAACCCAGAGTGCTCAACAGCTTCTTGAATATGGAGCCGAAAAGGAGGGATATTGGACAGGGGACCGTTTCATGAAAATGCTGCAAATATTTTCGATATCGAATATGACAAGGACAACTACACTGTTGTGTGGTTGTTCGATCAAAGCAGCTGCCACCGAAAGTTCGAGGAAAAGCACATTTGGTGAAAAACATCCTGGTCAAAGATGGGGGGCCAAGGAGGGTGAGGGACACAGTGTGGGCAAACAAACCACAGAAAAATGGTGACAGATGATGGTGTTGAGAAGGAGTTGCGCACTATCCTACAATAAAGAATGGTAAACACATCGACAATGCTAGAAGAGGACAAACAATAGTTGAACGGTTTTTCTACACGAAAGAGGCCACTTGGCTTTCTTTTTGCCAACATTCCATTGTGAACTTGATGCCACTGAAAGGGTTTGGGGACAGGCAAAAGTATGCGGTTGGGAGCACACCAACTTTACATTGGTGAAACTCCGTCATAATTGTAAATCCAGCTCTAGATTCAGTGTCCATCAACCTCATCAATATGCAAGAAAGGCAAGGGACTACGAAAAAGCTTATAGATCAGGCCATCAAGCTGGGAAGAGCGTCGAGGCTGATGTAAAATCCTGCAAGTCCCACGGAATAATTTTTTAATGAAACTCTTAATGACTGAGCGATACCTAACTAAATGGTAATATTGTATATACCTTCTCTATAGAATTTAACAGAGTTTTGTTTTTACAGTTTTGTAGTGTATCCTATCTACTGTCATTAACCCTCGGCGAGCATGCGCAGCGAGGGTACTGTAGTTACCCTCGGCGCGCATGCGCATCGAGGGTACTGTAGTTGGGTCTGTCTGTCTGTCTGTTACTCTCAATCTCACTTCTCGAGTGTCTGTTCGTCTCACAAAGGATACGACCTACCTAACGGGCAATGAAGGTCAGAAATTTCGAACAGTTTTCTCTGAAAATGCTCCGTTGCAGAGCTAGAGCGCTTCCGCCATTGTACGGCTAATGCTAGTCGGCCATTTTTATCGCTGAGGAAAATGCGCATGCGCTTATATGGGTCCGCTTGCTCTGTGTATCTTGAAGGCACGAGAAGTCACAACGAAGGGCGTTTATCGACTCCCACATGCTATCTACTACTGTAGCTAGCCCGTGTCAGACTCTCTGCGAGCTACTTCGCCGAGGGTTTGCACTTTAGTGCTTTTCATTGGGTTTGTCTGTGTGTGTGTGTGTCTGTCTGTTACTCTCAATCTCACTTTTCGAATGTCTGTTCGTCTCACAAACGATACGACCTACTTAACGGGCAATGAAGGTCAGAAATTTTGAACGGTTTTCTCTGATAATGCTCCGTTGCAAAGCTAGAGCGCTTCCACATTGTATGGCTAATGCCGGTAGTCGCCGTTTTATCGCTGGCGGATAATGCGCATGCGCTCATATTTAGCGAAGGACCGGGTCCGCTTGCTCCTTCTATCTTGAAGGCAAAGAAGTCACAACGAATGGCGTGTATCGACTCTCGCGTGCTATCTACTACTGTAGCTGGCCCGTGTCAGACTCTCTGCGAGCTACTTCGCCGAGGGTTTGCACTTTAGTGCTTTTCATTGGGTCTGTCTATCTGTGTGTCTGTCTGTTTGTCTGTTACTCTTCATCTCACTTCTCGAGTGTTCTTTCGTCTCACAAAGGATACGATCTACCCAACGGGCGATGAAGGTCAGAAAATTGGTGGGGTTTTCTCTGAAACTGCTCCGTTGCAAAGCTAGAGCGCGAAAAAGCCAATATGCAAATACGAAACGGACGGGATGGCTTACCGCGGTCTGATCGATCCGCGTGCTCTGCGTACCTCGGAGGCACCAGAAGATGCAACGCGGTGCGTGTATCGCCTCTCGTATGCTATCTAGTAGTGTAGTTAGCCCGCGTCAAACTCTGCGCGAGCCTGCAAGAGACCACGAGTAACAGCTAAAACTAAACCCAGCCCATCAATTAGTGGTCCTGCGCATGCGTTTACTTACGCGTGCGCGTCACAATGCGCCGAGGGTTTGCACTTCAGTGCTTTTCATTGTACCAATTTCCTGAGAAATCTGCAAAGTGCAATGTGAGAAATATCGGGTTGGTTAGGCTAAAAATATTCTATGCAGCTGCCCAGTAAAAGAAAGTAAGTGCTTAGGGACTTGCTAATGATGTGTAAAAAGTTTGGGGAAATTCCCCGAATGCTTTACTGAGTAATGTCCTCCACAGAGAAATGAAGAAACCTCATTATTGTTCTCGAAACAATAGGCACTTAAAATTTTTTGTGCACTTTTGTACCCCATTTAACCCACTATTATTGTGGAAAAGTTTCAGTTTAATAGCTGCAAGGATTTGTGAGAAATTTGGACTTTAAAAATGCATGCGTTTGGGGACAGTTATGCTGGCAGGCACCCTACTATGGATAAGAGTGGAGGGGAGAGAGGCAGGGGGTTGTGGCGGTACGCATGAAGGTATATACACTGAATAAAGGATAGGAAGTGGTGGGAGTGTTGGCTACACTGGATGGTAGCGAGGTTTGTGCAAGTGGTACTACGGATAAGAAGAGAGGAGGTGGATGTGACTGTAAGCATGAAGGTAGAGTGTGTGAAATGCTGCATTCTTGACAATAGAGTCATACACAGTTGCAAAATAATATTGTAAGGGGCACAACCTAGAGTCCTACATAGTGGTTTGAGGTTTCACTGTAATACATTGCTCCATTACATACTGTAGTGGGGTCAGCCCCTTTTCCTTCCCAATGCCACACATGGTGATTTTCAAAAAAGGAAGGTCCTCCACTGACACTACAAACAGTAACACAAGATGTAGTACCAAAACATACGCAGTATTCACTCTTGCATGAAAACATGCTTCTAAAGGGCAACATACAACATGGGGCTACTTTTTTACGTGAGATAAAAGGTAACTTCAATGTATGGGTACGATGGTCCGTGCAGCAAGTCTCAATGTTGAAGGCAACATGTTACTGACTGCCCACCAATACATTGAAGTTGCATGAGAATTTTGGATAATGTTTTCCATTGTTCACGTATGTATATTATGTTGGCCATAACCCTACAACTCAAAGAGTCCTATATACGATTATTATAGTGACATACTCTCGTCAGCTTTGGGAGGGATTTTTATGGCGGAGCTCTGTTTTCGGTATCTGCACCAGAGAAGAACTCCCAGGAATGAGACAGCTGCCACCAGTAGGAGGGAGATAGCTCCAAGGGTTCTGAGTTCTGGGTGTTGTGAGGAAGGTTGGGCTGGTGTGGAGAGGGAAGGGAGGGGAAAAGGGGGAGGAGAGTGAGGGTAGGAGTTCGGGCCCACTGTGTGATCCCGCTGGAGGCAGTAGCACACAACACTTCAGCCCCCGAGAGTGCGATGGAGGTACGCGGCCAGGAAGCTGTGATGTGGTGAATCTTATCCAAACTTTTGACCAGAGGACGAGTTGCGTAAGACAAAACCATCACAACTGCCGTTTGTCTTGAGGTTGTTTTGGACATAGCTGTCAGAGTAGGAGAAGCTGCGGTTAAAACATTCAGTGAAGTTGGAAGAGGGAGTTTTACATGAGCAAGCAATGTCAGTTATATAAGTTGTAACCATCATCCCATTGTACTAATGCATCACCTACACTAGGTCATCCCTGTCTTGTCTCCTTGCAACAAGTAGCAAGGATGCTTCATCTCACTCCCCGTACTGATGTCGCATGCGGAAATAAGTACACCAAAGGTTTCAAAGGTTTTAGCTAATGCACTGCTAGCCAGACAAGAATAGGCATAAATGTTTACAAAATCAGAGCGTCGGTAGACGCTCTATGTAGGGATGACACGAGTGAAATCTCACGTGATCCGGGTACAAAACGCCTCGAAACTCGGCGAGGATGGCTAGCAATGCCTCAAAACACACCAAAAATCACTCACGGGTCCATATCTACCTATACATATGCCAAAAAGTTCCATACGTCCCTGCAATTCTCGACACGAGAAACCGCTCATACGCGATTTCACAATTTTCGTGTCATCTTCTTCTTCTTCTTCCTTTTCTTTAGACCCGATTTCTCCTTACCGGAACAAGTTTAAGCGCTGATTTTCCCATTAAACGTACCCCGCTATGGTGGAGGTGTGCATCGTCGTCAAGCGATGTTCGTTTTTTTGCTGCCAATCGGTACGGAAGATCTAGCGTACAATATTGCTCACAGAAAACGACGCCATTTTCACGGTCGATTCAGACCCCACCCACTCCCGGCGCCTTGCGCGCGACGCGGGATAAAAGACCGCGTGGTTGCCGCTCCGCTCGCTCTCGTCCGTTGAGCTCCGTCTGGCCGAGTTTTGTCTCCACGTTTCGCCCGTTTCTGCCGAGTCTGGTTACGATCAGTTTTTTATCTGTCCTTGTTCCACACGTCGACACTTGGTGTCAGTCTCTTTCGCTCTGCTAATTGAACTTCGTGTACCGCGCTGATTTCACAAGTAAGTGTTGGTATTACAAAACATATTGCGTATGATCTTAACTTTCTACCTCTGAGGTTAATGCGTTACATCGGCACCCCGTCCGGTGTTTTTGTACTGGCCCCATGCTACTACTACCTTCGACTGGAGTTGGGGCCACAGCTACTCATTTCGTTTTCAATGTAAGCTCTGCAAACTCTCTCCATATGGTTGTATTCAGTCTCTCATTTGCCCTATTTGCCATTAGCTCTTTATTTCGAGGTGCTACACGACATTCCTTCGTGCCTGGGTGTACCCACTGGCCCTGAGGCACTCTTCTGTAGTTCGTGGTGCACTGGTCCGGAGTCGCAAACCGTCTCAACTGCATTACTGTCGTTGTTAATACCTGTTCCCACTCTGTCCATGACTTTTCCACCTCGCCCTCGAGTGAGTTGTTGATACTGAAAACATCACTCCCGGTTCTTTCGTCTGATTGCAAACCGTCTCAACTGTGTTGCTGTTGTACCTGTTCCCACTTTCCCCCTCACTTTTCCACCTCGCCCTCTAGCTGCCCTGTAGCTGCAACTGAATCGTTGATACTGAAACACCACACCCGCTTTTTTCATTCTTTCGTCTGAGATCTTGTGCCCTCCACTGCCCTCTACCACAGGTTTGCTCACTGCAAGACAACACCCAAGACAACAACCAAGACGACAACACCTGGGCTTCCTTTCAGATAAGTTCAATTTTGCTGCTGGGAAAATTCCTTACCGCTCCCCAAGAAAAAAGAGGGCATGTGCCAAGAGATATTATGTGCTGAATTCTGAGGAAATAAAAGATAGAGGTAGATCCCTTTATTTGTCAGACCCTGATAAGATAAAGGCGGTGGCTAGGACCTCCTATCATGCTGATCGTAAAAAGAAAAAGGCAGCTGTTAGGGCCTCCTGATAAAAAGAAGGCTGTTGTTAGGGCCCTATATTTGGCTGATTCTGATAAGAAAAAGGCAGCATCTAGGGCCTTGTATATTTTGCACCCTTTGAAGAAAAATTTGGCTGATAGGGCTGCATATAAAGAAAAACGAAAAGCTGCTGCAAAAGCCCGCTATGATGCAAACCCTGCAAAAAAGCATGCAGCTACCCAGGCAGCGTATAAAGCTAACCCTGAAAGAATGAAGGCATTGTTTCGGGAGTATCATGCCTCACACCATAGCACCAGGCTAAGATATTTCAGGAAGTATCACTGCTATGCCAAAAGAGAGAGAGTAAAGAAGGCTAGATACACTTTGGCGCAGCCTAACCAACTGCCAATTGAAAGGTGTTATAGGAGTGTTAACGCCAACCTGCTAGCTGACGGTGAAGTGTTTAACAGACTCGCACGTAGCCCTCTTTCTTGTCAGAGATAGCGAGAGCCTACGCCTTTTCGATGAAGACCCCAGGAGCGCTACTCTCGGACGCGGAGTCTTTCAGCGACGTCTCAGAATCCCAACCCTCGACTTCCAAACGGAAAGCCTCTGCGATTCGCTCCCTCCTCGATCTGTCAGCGTTTGCACATAAAAACATTGATACCCAACCCTAACCACAGTGGATATTCACACCATTCCTTAGTTATTTACCCTAACCACAGTGGATATTCTCACCTTCTCACCCTCTTGGGTGGGTAGCTGATTTATTGTGCTAAAATAAACTAGCAACTGGTAATAAGTGGCTCTATCCAGGGTTAGGTCACTAGATGGTCTGTTTCTAACAGCCTTTGATCCCCAGTCCATCAGTGTTAGTGTGAGTTCCCTGGAGGAAGTAAACCGCCTCAGAAAAACCTATAGACGTGACCTTCCTCTCTACGATATACCACATGTCTCTAGAAGAAAGAGGAAGCTCACTGGTGTAGACAAAACTGTGTCCCCAAGTGCAAAAAAGGTCAAGGTCAATCCCACATCTGCAAGGGAAAATGAGGACTGTGTTATTACAGGTACAGAAACACCTGCTGCTACCCCTTTCAATTTCCACTCTGTAGATGTACAGTGGCAGGGAAGTGCATGCCAAGAGCTGGGCCTCCAATATTGTACACAAACACCAGTAAGACCAGGAGGATCCACTGTCCCCCTCACACGTCCAGACATGCGTAGTGTGAGACGCGTACAAAGGAGATGGTAACTGCCTCTTTAGGGCATTATCTTACATTCTGACAGGGTCTGAGGATCAGCATATGGGTGTACGACGTGCTATCCTTGACCACATGACAAATAATGCCCAATATATCCTAGGCCACCATCTCATAGGCTATGGAAGTATTCAAAGTTATATAGCTTCCACAGGTATGGACCAAGATGGGGCCTGGGGAACTGACATTGAGATGCTGTCTTTGGCACACCTGCTCCAGACCCCTGTCTTCTCATACAGCCAGCAGCATGGGCAGTGGCAGCGGTACTCTCCTCATGATGTCGACAGACAACTGATGGATGACATTTACCAGAGGTCTATGTATCTATTGCACACAGGAAACTACTTCAATGTTGTTGGTTGCATAAGGAAGAATTAGTGTAACCACATGTGCCTATACATACCTCTCAGAGCATATTGGGAAGCTCTCTGCCTCTGCAGGTCTCTGAAGGCTGTCATTTTCTGTCTAAGGGGCCTGGTGTCTCCAACCGTACAGGGGAGGGTGACTGTCAGGGGAGCGGACATCACTGTAATCAGATTATCTGGCGCCTTGGCAGGTGGGGCTCTGAAGTGTTTTCCCTAGCCCTTATCACTGACTTTTACACATCCTGTGCCCCTATCACCACTGCTGACATAGCTCTTGTAAAGCATACTCCTAGCCAATTTGGGTTGCATTCCTCACTCATTTACCATCTTTATCTTCTAAGGTGCTGTCCACTTGTCAGACCTGGACCCTATGTACAAGCTTCTACTACACACCCACTACCCTCTTTGGCCTCCACCTTTTACTTCAGCTGGGTAGATGGACCTCTTCAGAAGAGTGAACTCTCCTGCACAACAAATCACATGCATTGTTGAATAATATTTTGTCTCGCATGCGCCTATATACGAGAGGCGCGCGCAAGTGCGCGGAAATTATTACGTCACCCGGCGGCCTAGCTGGGGCCTGGCGGGGGGACCCAGAGCGCGCGCGCGTCATTACTATATTATAATACGCAGCGGCCCCCCTCGCTCTGCTGCGCGAAAAGGGTGGGGCCGGTGGGCCTTAGCATGCGCTAAAAAAATAAGTGGAACAAGTGGAAAAATCATTTCTTCAAAATGAAGGGGGATGTAGGGATGGTGTAAATTATGAAAAAGGATGCCAACAAAGAAGATGCTTTAGCCGACAACAAAAATCATACATCCATCCCTACATCTTTCTTTCGTTTGCTCTATATCAGAGCGTCGGTAGACGCCCTTAAAATGTGTGGTTACCTGTCATGAAGTAGCTATGTAAGATATAATTATACATAATTCACAACATAATAATGATCACAGTAGAGGATGTGTGAGTAAAGAAAGATGTAAGGACGGATGTATGATTTTTGTTGTCGGCTAAAGCATCTTCTTGTTGGCATCCTTTTTCATAATTTACGCCATCCCTACACCCCCCTTCATTTTGAAGAAATGATTTTTCCACTTGTATAATAATATGTGACCGTCCACGCGAAAAAGCGGTATAAATTCTGGCTCACAGGTCAACCACACCCACATCTACCTTTTCGAGAGTGGAGCTGGAGAAAGGAGAGAGAACGTTTAACGGGTCATTAATATAGTTCGAGCGAATAATTATTAGGCCATACCCATCGCTAGGATAATAGCGATCAGAAGCAGGAGAGGAGGGAAGAGACAGGAGAGAAACGGGAGGAGAGAAGAGAGGAGAGAAAATGAAAAGTACACGACTATAAAAGTTGGGTCGTAGCCTCTACCCAGGCCCCACCCGCGAGGAGAGGGCCTGGTATCCACTGCTTGCGCATACGCTGAATTTTATCTGAATGTCGATAAACCATGTATTTTCCGTATATTTTTCGTGTGACGCTAACGTCACCTAATAACCTGAGGAGGGTGGGTGGGGTCAATCCAGGCTAATTATAATACGGCGGCAGCGATCGCGCTCTTCACTACGCCCTGTTTCAGCTGGAACTCCAAGCATCACGCCAAAGCCCGAGGAAACAAAAGCTATATACTCCATTTACCAAGGTAGAGAAGTCTTTGTGTGGCTGCCCACCGGGTTTGGCAAATCTCTCTGCTAGGAGGTTTTGCCGTTCGTGATAGACCACAAGCTGAGCAGGATAGATAGTTGCGCAAAGTCGAGTTGTTTTGGTAGTATCTCCACTCATAGCGCTCATGATAGATCAAGTCTGTAGCCTACGCAAACGAGGAGTGAAGGCAGCATGTCATTAGCAGTGGTACTGGGTTTAGTAGCGTAGGGATTGCGAACAGTGCCTCTCTTGCCGGATAGGAGCACTGAATTGCTGGCGGTCGTAACTGACCGGCGCAAGCGACACACACAGGAGCCAGCTACATTTTTGTATACTCCACTAGGACACGTACGAGCTAGCGTATAGTGTATAGTAACGGCCAGTGGATCGCGGAGCGAGCGCGTGTACGCGCAATCCTTTACGTCATTAATTTACCCTCGGCGCGCATGCGCTGCGAGGGTTACTGTAGTTGGGTCTGTCTGTCTGTCTGTCCGTTACTCAACATCTCACTTCTCGAATGTCTGTTCGTCCCAGAAACGATACCATCTACCCAACGGACGATGAAGGTCAGAATTGGTGGGGTTTTGTCTGAAAATGCTCCGTTGCAAACCTACAGCATTGTATGGCATGCCGGTAGTCGCCATTTTATCGCTGCGGAAAATGCGCATGCGCTTATATTTAGAACAGGCTTACCTCGACCGGGTCCGCTTGCTCTGTCTATCTTGAAGGCACAAGAAGTCACAACGAATGGCGTGTATCGACTCTCGCATGCTATCTACTACTGTAGCTAGCCCGTGTCAGACTCTCAGCGAGCTACTAACGGGAGACCGCGAGTAAACGCATACTATACTAATAGCCCAGCACATAAATTTTAGAGGTACCGCACATGCGCAGTTCGCCGAGGGTTTGCACTTTCATTACCCTCGGCGCGCATGCGCAACGAGGGTAGAGTAGTTGGGTCTGTCTGTTTGTCTGTTACTCAACATCTCACTTCTTGAGTGTTTGTTCGTCTCACAAACGATACGACCTACTCAACGGGCAATGAAGGTTAGAAAATTTGTGGGGTTTTCTCTGAAAATGCTCCGTTGCAAAGCTACAGCGCTTCAAGCATTGTACGGCTAATGCATAGTCGGCCTTTTTTTTCGCTGCGGAAAAAGCGCATGCGCTTATATTTAGCACAGGCCAGGGGCGGATGCATGGGGTAGGGGCACCCCCTTAAGCTTCCAAAGTTATTGTTCATTAACTGTCAACTTACGTACTCTCTGAATACAGATATTACCAGCTAAGCAACTCTATAATACAGCAGCTGTGTCTCTTGATGAAGCTAAAGAGCTAGAGCCACAAGCTTGATGCTGCGCTGAGCGTCTCGAGCTAGCTATATAGCTCGAGTGTGTATGTACTACCGCGAACGGGCCACACCTACAATAGCAAAAGTTCAGAGTTCAAAAGCACGCGCATGGTGCGCGTGACTTTGAACTCTGCCATGCGCTAGATCTTTCCGTTACAATAATTATATTATTAACCCTCGGCGCGCATGCGCAGCGAGGGTTACGGTAGTTGTTTCGTAAGTGTGTCAGTCTGTCTGTTACCACGTTTTCTGCCACCACGCGCACGAATTCAGGTAAATAGCGATATGATCGGGTTCAGTGCTACACTGGATTGATTTTGAAAGAGGCGATTTTCGTAAAACTACTGCGTTCTAAAGTTATGGCGTGAAAACCAAGTGAACAAGCCAATATGGTAATTAGTACAGGCTTACCTCGACCGCTTCCGCTCGCTCTGTGTATCTTGAAGGCACACAACGAAGGGCATGTATCAACTCCCGCATTCAATCTACTACTGTAGCTAGCTACTAGCGGATACAACGAGTAAAGAAAAGAAAAGCCCAGCCCATCAATTAGTGGTACCGCGCATGCGCAGTTCGCCAAGGGTTTGCACTTTCATTATTCCCGGCGTCACCAAGAAGAATTCGGATGGTAGACATACTTAGCGCTATATAGTTCCGACTACGTATAGCTACGATAATCACACGTCATGTGTGCGGAAATGATGTCAAAAGTGGGCGTGGCACAAAAAATTTTCGCTGTGTAGTCTAAGCACCCCCCTACCGTCAATCCTGGATCCGCCCCTGCAGGCTTACCCGGGCCGCTTGCTCTGTGTATCTTGAAGGCACAAGAAGTCACAACGAATGGGCGTGTATCGACTCCCGCATGCTATCTACTAGACTGTAGCTAGCCCGTGTCAGACTTTCCGCGAGCTATACTAGCGGGAGACCACCACGAAATAGCCCAGCTCATCAATTTAGCAGTACCGCGCATGCGCAGTTCGCCGAGGGTTTGCACTGTAGTGCTTTTCATTTGCTCTTGACTTAGTTGCGTACACCCACCCACGTCGAAAATTACGCGCATGCGCAAGCAGTGGATACCTGGCCTTTCCTCACGGGTGGGGCCTCATGGGGACGAGGCTAGTTGGCTCGCTCCCGCTCGCCAATCAATCGTACACGCTAGTACGTGAGTATGGTCTATGCGCCACGTGTTCAATCACGTGACGAAGGTCGAGAGGTCGCCACGCTAGCCCTGAACTGAGTTTCGTACGAAAACGATTGCAGGTAGCTAGTTACAATGGGAAGGCCTTTAAAGATCGCAATAATAGTGGAGATCGTCATTCGCTTCTTAACCATACTGGTATAGAAAATCCTTGTGTAACTATTCTCTTGTAGCTATGTACTAATTCTTCCATATTTCTCCCCATGATCTATTTGTAGTTGGGATCTCTTCCAGCACTGATAGCATCAGCCGTGGCCCTTGGTCTCATGAAGAATATACCCCTCCGTCTCGTTAGTCCCACTTGCACTCATGCTTGAAGCCTGGGGAAGAAAGCGCAGAAGTAGCCATCACTTCTTGGAAAAAGTTTTGCGAATCGAATTTTTACCTTAGCAATAGGATAATCCAGCTTGCATAATTCCTTTGCAAGCAATGCAGTTCCTATTTCTCATTTAACAGAGCCCTCATTCTTTCTATATAGTATGACTATGATGATGCAGACGATAGAAAGACATTTGATGATGTTACTAGAGATGAAAATGAAAGTCTCCGCAACAGCATTTACATGGCGACAGGTTAGTCTCTCAATGTCGTCAAATCTTGTGTGTTTAGTTCTGGTGACAAAATTATTTGCAGGTTTGGCAATTGGTGTAACTTGTCTGGGAGCAATCATTCAACTGCTGTTCATTCCTTTTCGATTGTGGCTTTTTAGTGGTGAAAGCTTTCTCATCAAAATCTTCCTTGTCTTTGTAAGCTGTAGCTTTGTAACATACTCAACTGTTTAGATTCACTTACAGGATATTGTGATCAGTTTCGTGCTGGCTGCGGGTCATAATGTGGCTGGTGTCATGTTGACCACCCACAGCATTGATATCAAATGGTTCTTTGATTATGTTCAATTTATTAACAAGGACGACCCTGAAAAGATTAGAAATGCCATGGCTGCTAGTTCTGTGAGTCTCATTGTAGTATATCTCACCATGACTAGTCTATAAGCCGTGACGTCACTTCCTATTCCTTGCATTGTTGTATCACTATAACTATTGTAGCGTATATCTGTGGTCCTAAGCCAAGATACTTATGAACCTAAGATACGACATGGCAATGAGTAGGGGATGGTGGCCACAGGTACGCTCAGAAGGATAGAGGAGTTTGATAGTACCAGCGACTGGGAACCTATGTCAAACGGCTAGAGAATTTTTTCCTCGCGAACGACATCGACGATGATGAGAAGAAACGAGCCGTTTTCATATCCGTCATAGGACCATCCATGTACAAGACACTAAGGAATCTCGTCACTCCAGCAAAGCCAGCCGATAAGACGCTGACCAAGTTGGTTAAAGTGCTGTTGACACATTTGAAGCCGAAACCCTCAGAATGGAGCGCTTCAAGTTCCACAGCAGATCTCGTAAATCGGGCAAATCTGTAGCTACGTTTGTGGCGGAACTTCGATCTCGAGTTTTGCAATTTTTGAACCACCCTCGAGGGGAGTGGGTCATGTTCATGATGAAGAAGAGGAGGAGGAAGAGTCTGAGTCAGAACCAGAGGAGCAGAGAAAGAAGGGGAAGCCCAAGAATCTATTTTGCCACCAAAGGTATCTGGGAGTGCCCAACTCTCCTCCCATCATTGTGAAGGTGAGGTTGATAACTGTTTGATAAGCATGGAGGTGGACATTGGGGGAGCGCAAACCCCACTACTATCAGGCTCTGATCTTACTCCAAGGAACCCATCCCTGTGAAAAGCTGTTGCTATGTAAACATAGAGTATGAGGGTCAGACTGGGGAGAAACCACTTTTGATAGTGGGTGGCTCAGGTTCCACATTGCTTGGGAAAGATTGGCTGAGTCATATCCCATGGCCATGTACACTCAGCCTCCTTACAGTCTGTTCTTGCTCGGTACCCATCCGTTTTCAAAGAGGGTCTTGGCACACTCAAAGGGTTCCAGGCTAAAATCCATGTTGATCCCCAGGCTAAACCAGAGTTTCATCCAGCTAGGTCTGTACCCTATGACCTGAGGGATAAAGTTGTCCAAGAGCTTCAGTGTCTACATAGGGATGGCACGATTGAGCCAGTAGACATAGGTTAGTGAGCAACACCTATAGTTGTTGCCATCAAGCAGGATAAACAGAGTGTCAGGATTTGCGGTGACTTTAGCGTGACAATCAATCCAGTGTCCAAGCTAGACCGCTATCCGATCCCCAGGGTTGAGGACCTCTTTGCCAGACTTAGTGGAGGGAAGTACTTCTCTGAACTTGACCTCAGCCATGCTTACCAGCAACTTCCCTTGGACAAGGATTCCAGACGCTAGCTGTGTAGTGATAAACGCTCACCGTGGATTGTTTCTATTCACAAGGCTTCCTTTTGGAATTTCGTCAGAGCCTGGAAAATTCCAGCGAGTAATCGAGAGCTTGCTCCAAGGTATTGAGAGAGTCATCGTCTACTTAGATGACATCTTAGTCACAGGAAGTATGATGGTGAGTCATCTCAGAGCATTAGACGAAGTGCTGAGTCGTTTACACAAGGCTGGTCTTCGGGTGAAGCAAAAGAAATGTGCTTCCATGAAGCCATCGGTAACTTACCTAGGCCATCGTATCGATGCTCAAGGTTTACGCCCATTGCAAGATCGAATCAGAGCCATCCAGGAAACTCCAACGCCAATGTCCAAATTGAAGTCATACTTGGTAATGCTGTCGTATTATAGCAAGTTTCTGCCGAAACTCTCAACGGTCTTACACCCACTGCACCTCTTGCTTCGGAAAGACGTTCCATGGAAGTTGGGCAAAGACTAGGCGAAGGCATTCGCAGCATCTAACTACTGACCTCCGAGAGCCGTCTCACACATTTCGACTCGTCGTTGGAGTTGATCTTAGCTAGCCGCGCTTCAGCATAATAATATGTGCTCGGGGCAGTCTTGTCACATCACATGCCAGATGGTTCCGAGAGGCCTATTGGTTATGCCTCATGAACTCTCATCGTATGATGATTGCATCCTGTGGGGAACCAGAATAGTTGTCCCTTCACAGGGTCGTGAAGCGGTGTTACAGGAGCTACATGAGGGTCACCCAGGAATTACCAAGATGAAATCTCTTTCTATAATGTACGTGTGGTGGCCAGGCATCAATGCGGACGTGGTGAAATCGGTACGTTTTTGTCATGCATGCCAGTCGTCTCCACCACTAGACCCCCTGAATCCATAGAAATGGCCTACGAGACCATGTGCTAGACTACACCTAGATTTTGCAGGGCCATTTCAGGGAAACTCATTCTAGTAGCTATCGATGCGCATTCTAAATGGATCGAGGCAAAGTGCACCTCTTCTATGGAGGGTCATTAGTGGCAAAAAAAACTTTTTTTGTTTTCATGTCATTGGTACATTATGGTACTATTTTTCATAGTGATTTGGTATTTACAAATCGGTGCGTCACTTGTTTGGATGGTGAAATTCTATGTCTGAATGTGTACTCATTTGGATAGTGAAATTCTGTCTGAATGTGTGCGCATTTGGATGGTGAATTTCTACGTCTGATTGTATGCTCATTTGGATGGTGAATTTCTATGTCTGAATGTGTGCTCATTTGGATGGTGAACTTCTATGTCTGAGTGCATGCTCATTTGGATGGTGAATTTCTATGTCTGAATGTGTGCTCATTTGGATGGTGAATTTCTACGTCTGAATGTATGCTCATTTGGATGGTGAACTTCTACGTCTGAATGCATGCTCATTTGGATGGTGAATTTCTATGTCTGAATGTGTGCTCATTTGGATGGTGAATTTCTATGTCTGAATGTGTGCTCATTTGGATGGTGAATTTCTACGTCTGAATGTATGCTCATTTGGATGGTGAATTTCTACGTCTGAATGTGTTCTCATTTGGATGGTGAATTTCTATGTCTGAATGTGTGCTCATTTGGATGTGATTTCTACTCTGAATGTGCTCATTTGGATGTGAATTTCTATCTGAATGTGTGCTCATTTGGATGGTGAATTTCTACGTCTGAATGTGTGCTCATTTCGATTGTGATTTTCTACGTCTGAATGTGTGCTCATTTCGATGGGGAATTTGTAAGTCTGAATGTGTGCTCATTTGGATGGTGATTTTCTATGTCTGAATGTTAGGATGGTACACTATACTTATATAAATGCACACTCACTCTAATCATGCCTGTGCAGTGTGCACTAAATAGAAGTGTTTTTACTGCATGGGTGTGGAGTGGTGTGTCCGAACTATACCAAGGTGTTGGTATGCGCGTAAACTTTGAACCTTGAGTTCACATTCGAATTTCGCTATCTAAAAATGAGCCCACATTCAGACATAGACATTCACCATCCAAATGAGCACACATTGAGACATGAAATTGACCATCCAAAGGAGCACACATTGAGACGTAGAAATTCACCATCCAAATGCAGTAGCATATCCAAGGGGTTGATATGGGTGTTCAGACACCACCCTAAGACCGCGCTAAGGACCGCGTAGCGTGCGCACGCGCAATTGCGCGTCGGGATATTCCGCATGCCTGTGGTCTGGGTTTCCGCGTGTTGCGGTCAGCTGGCGCACCTAACCGCACCAGGAAGATGTCGCTCCTACTTCCTGCCCTCTTGCGCATGCTCAAATAATTAATTACTAGTGGAAACGTTGCATTGTTGGCGAACGGGAGCGATCCCATTTAGGATTTGCCCGCGATGTTCGGGCCGCATAACGTGCCGTCAGCGCACTCCTTCCGTGAAGCAAGACAGATCTACCTGTCGCCGTTACATGCGCACTGTATATTGGTGAGCAGGGGAGCAGAGCCTCTCTCTGCTCAGTCTCACGGGCACGGAGCTGTGCGCGCCAGGCCTGTTCCGTTTCCCTGATTCCGCAGCGCGTCTAGCTCAATCTCGTACAAACACGACGTCTCGCTAGTCGTGCTTCCCTTTCTTCCGCTGTTTCGGCGGCGAGGCGTTCCCTTGCGCATTCCCTATCACGCAGTCGGCGTTGTGAAGCCCGTTCCCTATCACGCAGTCGGCGTGTGATCACTGGCACGACGTTCTCTTTCCCTCTCTCTTCGACGACGAAGGGCATCTGATGAATGATCCACGGTTGCCACGGTTGTCGAGTCAGACATTATATCACACGTGCATGTATGTAACGAAGCCACGAAAGCGCACTTACACGACCTACGGTCACATGAGCCGATAACGACTGGGTTGGCTCGCTCCCGCTCGCCAATTACTACTTCCGCCACGATAGCACCCCCTATTCGATAATGCAGGAAACGCCACTGAAATGAGCACTCATTCCAGACATAGAATTTCACCATCCAAATGAGTGTACATTCAGACAGAATTTCACCATCCACAGTAGCGTAGGAAGATGTTCAGACAAAGGGGGGCTCCAATGCGCATGCGTAAAATTCATACGCTGCGTGCGATCACTGTCAAACTCGCTCACTTTCTACATGCAAGCCGGATAAATTATAGGCGGGGCGCCAGCCCCCGGAGCCCCCGTGGTTCCTACGCCACTGATCCAAACCAGTGACGCACTAATTTGTAAATACATAATCACTAGTACAATAATGTATAATTATACCAATGACATGAAAACAAAAAAGTGTTTTTTGCCACTAATGACCCTCCATACTCATCTACATCATCTTCATGCGTTTATCAAAGAATTTCGTACGCTGTTCGGTCTGCCAGAGACAATAGTGACAGACAATGGCACGGGTTTTACCAGTGAACAGTTCAAATCTTTTCTCAAAGAAAACGGTGTTAAGCATATAACATCGGCCCCCCTACCATCCAGGGTCTAATGGTCTTGCAGAACGTGCAGTCGAAATCGTCAAGAAAGGACTGAAGAAAGTCACCACTAGATCAATGAACACCCAGTTAGTCAAAGTCTTGTTATTACACCCCAATGGACAACTGGAATTTCACCCGCCGAACTTCTTTTACATCGACAACCTCGTACTCGTATCGATCTTCTACGTCCGAATACTCTGCTCAGGGTGGAGGAAAGGCAGCAAGTTCAGAAACGAAAACACGATTCGAAAGATCGAGCTCGCTCGTTTCAGAATGGTGGTCTGGTGTATGTAAAGAACTTTAGTGCAGGTCCACAATAAAGGTAATTGAGGTATCAGGTCCAGTCTCTTGCGTCATACAGTTGAATGATGGAAGACAGAGGCGCTGTCACATCGACCACTTGCGTGCTCAAATGGGAGATGCTGACAATGATGAAATGTCGCGCAGATCATCCCTGATGACACCATTCTGTTGGCTCCAACAACCACTTCCACTACTACTGAGACTGCCACACCAGTAACCCCTACTGTTCAGCCAGAAACTGAAACCACTGAACCAATCGTTCCGACTACTACATCTATACCTACACTTTCATCTGTGGACGATTCAGGACATCGATATCCTCGCCCAAATCGAAAACCAAGAGAACACTTTGAACCAGAAACTAATTGATCTGTGAGGACTGATTTATTGTTATGACAATATCTTATGCATGCCTGCTCATTTTCTTTTGTTTTTGTTTATGCTAATATTCTTTTGTCTGTTCTTATTGCTTGGTTTTTGTATGTTGTCATCTTCCTAAGGGGGAAGGAATGTAGTATATATCACCATAACTAGTCTATAAGCCGTGATGTCACTTCCCATTCGAATTCCATGCATTGTTGTATCACTGTATAAGGTAGCCTATTGTAGCATAATTATTTCTGTGGTCCTAAGCCAAGATACTTAAGATACGACACTCGTCATTTTGTGAGAAACTGATAACCATTTTCCTTTCTCTTTCTCTCCCTCAAGGCACTTTGCTCCAACGCTACATTCATGTTCATCATTCTGGCCGTGTTTATGCTCTTCTTTCTGTACAAGGATTGGAACAAAACGGACGTCAATACAGCTTCATTGAACAAGACTGACAAGCTATTAGATCAGAGCTCAATGTAACTAACCTGTTAGCTAAGTAAAAACAGTTGCTTAATGCATAGCTAACAAACTCTTAGTGTCATTGTGTATAGTGCGTGTGGCGAACCCTCGACCTTTACCCCGTGATATTATATAGAACAGTCTAGAATATTCCGGACGTACTGACTAGTACTAGTTAAGCGCTCGTGCTACATGACCTTCTCGAACTTTCCCCGCGCCCAATAATTTCCAGAGTGTACGAGCGAGGGCGGTACTTTAACTGGCTTGCAGTCAGATCAGGCGTCGCAATGAAATGGAAGAGGCCGCGCGTGTTTCGCTCAACCCGTATTTCGTGCCTGACGGCTGGTTTTCAGACGTGGACGATGGCTCCTCACCATTATGAGTATTTTCCCTAACTGTTCTATATTTTCCCAACCGTTCTATATTTTCCTAACTGTTCTATATTTTCCCTAAAACTGTTCTATATTTCCCTAAGTGTGTGGTCCACCCCACCTAACCACTAATTGCCTGTGTTATCATAACTGATAGCTTGCAACAGCAGGGTATACCGGGTTTGTAGTAATACTTTTTCCTTTGATGTTGTAAGGCTTCTGATTACAAGTTAGGATATATTAGCGTGTGCATTTCATATTGGATCAGAGTGTATGTGTGTATCCATGACTGAATGGTTGTAGAAGCGCCAACTTTGAGTCTCTACATTGGTGACCACGACGTGAGTTATGGCCCGCAAGGAAGGACCTGGGACACCTCATGCCCACACGGCGGCGAGTGCAGCGGGAGCCATCTGGCTGCGGTACACTTGAAATGAAAAGCACTGAAGTGAAAACCCTCGGCGCACTGTGACGTGCACGTACCACTAATTGCTGGGCTGGGTTTAGTTTTAGCGTGGTCTCTTGCCAGCTCGCGCGGAGTCTGACGCGGGCTAACTACACTACTAGATAGTATGGAAGAGGCGATACACGCCCTGCGTTGCATCTTCTGGTGCCTCCGAAGTACGCGGAGCACGCGGATCGATCCGACTATGGTAAGCCGTCCCGTCCGTTGTGTATTTGCATATTGGTTTTTCGCGCTCTAGCTTTGCAACGGAGCAGTTTCAAAGAAAACCGTTCGAAAGTTCTGACCTTTCATTGCCCGTTAAGTAGGGCGTATCGTTTGTGAGACGAACAGAGATTCGAGAAATGAGATTGAGAGTAACAGACAGACAGACAGACAGACAGACAAACCCAACTACAGTACCCTCGCTGCGCATGCGCGCCGAGGGTAACTACTGCGAATAATACGCATGCGCGATATCCGCAGAGTAAAATGGCCGACACTAGCTGTATGCCGTACAATGCTGGAAGCGCTCTAGCTTTGCAACGGAGCATTTTCAGAGATAACCGCGCATATATACTGACCTTCATTGCCCGTTAAGTACGTCGCATCGTTTGTGAGACGAACAGACATCCGAGAGGTGAGATGTCGATAACAGACACACAGACACACAGACCCAACTACTGTACCCTCGCTACGCATGCGCGCCGAGGGTAACTACCACCCTTTTGGCCCGCCGACGAAGTTTAGTTTACCCAAGTAGAGGCTCAGTTCTGCACGCGCGGCATCACCTCTCAAAAGACCAAATACGACTATGTTGTCGCCTAGCTCTCGCCCGAGTCGCCACGGAGGTATATACGCGATCACATTCTCCGCGTCCCGTACGACACACTCAAGCAGCAACTAATCCAGCGGACCTGTCTTCCTGAGCAGCGACGCTTACAACGACTTGTTCATTCTCTAGAGCTCGGCGACAATACGCCCACGCCACTTCTCCGGCGGATGCGACAGCTACTAGGAGAGAGCTCGACAGCAGTAGAGGGTACACTCCTGCGCGAACTTTTCCTTGTGTGACTACCTGCCAACGTCCGCCTGGTATATACTCGCCCCGTCCATCTCCGGGAAGAACCTATAGGAAATAGCGGAACTGGCCGATAGCGTTATTGTCATCTCTCCGCCCCACGTGTCAGCCATAAACCCGCCTACTCCAAAAGTGGACTCTCCGCACAGAGATTAAAGAACTGAAAGAACTCGTCCCCACCCTCGCAGCAAGCCCTCGCTCACCACGACCGCGTTCATCCTCGCAACGTCAGCAACTTCGTTTCCAATCTCCATCTCCACCTATCTCCCCCGTCAACTACTCTCTGTTGGTACCATCGCCGCTTTGGTGATCGAGCCCGCAACTTCACACCACCTTGTGCCAGGTCGGGAAACGACGGGGCCAGTCGTTAGCGGCGACGAACGCTACTGGCCCCACACCTAGTCACCTACTCTTCGTTACAGACTGTTACACCGACCTAAAGTTCCTCGTCGACGGAGGGGGCTCAAGTAAGCGTCCTCCCCCCGTCGCTCAAGGAACGTCTGCACCCTCGTTCAGACCTTACGTTCCAGGCCGTCAACAACATGCCAATCCCTATCTTCGACACACGCTCCCTCAACCTCAACCTCTGGCTGTGACGCACCTTCAGATGGGTTTTCATCGTGGCGGAAACATCGACTCCTATCATGGGAGCAGTCTTCCTGCGGCATTTCGGAAAACTGGTGGACCTCAAGCACTACCAGCTTATATAGCTGTCCAGGGAATCGTATGGCAGGAAATGTCCCTCAGCCCATCACTGCTACCGCGGAAACCATGCAGCCAACATTTGTGAAGCCATCTTGGCCGAGGTAACACAGCCCAGCAACATGGCCAAACCCATCAAACATAACGTCACCCACCATATAACCACCACAGGACCCTCAGTCACAGGACGGACACGTGGACTCGCACCGGAGAAACTCAAGATTGCCCGTCAGGAATTTCACCACATGCTTGAGCTTGGCATCATTAGACCCTCGTCGAGTAACTGGGCATCCCCACTCCATATGGTGCCTAAGAAGACAACTGGCGACTGGTGTCCGTGTGGCGACTATCGAGCACTCAACCGGGTTACTGTCCCTGACCGCTACCCTATCCCGCATGCTTTGCTCCATGGTGCTCGGGTGTTCTCCTAAATCGACCTGGTACGGGCATACCATCAAATTCCTGTCGAGCCTTCCGACGTTCCGAAGACTGCCATTACCACGCCATTTGGCCTCTTTGAGTTCCTGCGCATGCCGTTCGGTCTTCTCAATGCGGCCCAAACTTTCCAGCGTTTATCGACCAGGTACTGCGCGGCCTCCCCTTCGCCTATGCCTACCTGGACGACCTGCTTATCGCCAGCGCCTCTACCGAAGAACACCACGCCCACCTGAGCCAGGCAAGTCCATCTTTGCAGTTTCCGAACTTGACTTCCTTTGACACTGTGCCACCGCTCACGGAATCAGGCCATTGGACGACAAGGTCAGTGCTGTTCGGAATTTTCCACAACCGTCAACACTCTGTGGACTGCGTGAATTCCTCGGTATGGTATAAACTTCTACCATCGCTTCATTCCCAACTGCAACAGGATCTTACAACCGCTATATCGGCTCCTCTGTTCTCCAATTCACCACTCACACCAGCTGGCATGAGACAAAGAAGCCACCACTGCCTTTCGCACGGTCAAACAGGCACTGGCCGACGCTACTCTCCTAGTGCACCCCAGACCACACGCTCCTACGTGCATCATGACGGACGCATCAGGGTATGCCGTTGGGGCAGTCCTGCAAAAACACATCGACGACGAATGGCGCCCCACCGCTTACTTGTCTAGGAAGCTGCACCCCCCAGAAACACGGTACAGCACGTTCGATCGTCAGCTTCTGGCCGTCTATCTCGCCATCAGACCCTTCCAATACTTCGTCCAAGGCCGTGAGTTCTTTGTTCAGAGTGATCAAAAACCCTTGTCATATGCCCTTGCTTTTCACTCAGACAAGTACACCCCGAGGCCGACCCGACCTCTGGACTTCATTGCCATATTCACCACAGACATCTGTCGACTTTGAGGCGACGGCTAGAGCACAAGCCACTGATCCAGAGCTGAGGACACTCCATCTTCTTCCTCTTCCTCTCTGTAGCTCACCACGGTGCCCCACCTGTCCTCCTCTGCAATTCTAGTTTGCGATACAAGCACAGGTACCCCACGACCTTTCGTTCCAGCCGCATTTCGACACACCGTTTTTTATTCTCTTCACTCTCTGTCTCATCCGGGGGTCAAGGCCACCACACAGCTCATCGCAGACCGTTATTTTTGGCCTCACATGAGCACCCACTTCAAGGCCTGGACTAGATGTTGCATTCCCTGCCAACGTGCGAAGATATACCATCATATGCTCACCCCCTGTCAACCTTGCCGGTTCCGGATGCCCGCTTCCAACAGATTCATCTCGACATTGTCGGCCCACTGCCTCCCTCCCGGGGATTCTCCTATCTGCTCATCTGCATTGACCAGTTCTCCCGCTGGCCCGAGGCCTTTCCGATGACCGATATTGCCGCGGAGTCCGTGGTTCGTACCTTCATTAGTGGTGGGTTGCGCGTTTCGGTTTCCACTGTCACCACTGATAGAGGACACCAGTTTGAGAGTCAACTCTGGCGACTCCTCACACAACTTTTGGGATGCAAGCACCTGTGCACGACAGCCTATCACCCTATCACAAATGGTACGGTTGAAAGGTTTTACCGCCAACTGAAAGCCTCCCTGCTGCTACTTGCTGGACGGAGACATTGCCACTCGTTCTCCATGTAGGGGGCTGAATCAATATTTCATACACACAACCTTTACGTTTTATAATGCTTGTAGCTATGACCCATCAGAAAAGAGTGGATGTTCAATTCCACTAAAATGTAAATTGGATGCAAGATAATATATGAAAAGCACTAAAAATGTGGAACCCATATACACAAGTGTGGCACCACCACAATTGTGATTGTCTTGACCATGCATCAAAAAGAACAGCAATGTATGCACGGATTAAATGGCCAGCCCTATTTCATGGTTTGTGTGAGCCAAAAAAGTAAATAAAATAGCAAACCTCTATTTTGTATTACCTGTGGATTGTTTAAGGCAAAAAATAAACAATCTAAAAGTCGAAAAAAAGAATATATCGGCCAGCCTGCACAGTTTGCTGGCCAGTTTCACTTGCTCTCTTGCTTGCCATGTGCTCTCTATTCTGCTGTTAAGAGAGCATCATCACTATCAGAACAGTCCTGATAGAGTAACAGCTCCCATTTAAGATACGTAGTCTTCGAAATCTCGCAATGCCGAACTATACGCTGCCCTTTGAGAAACATGGGTCAGTGGTAGATTTGTGGGTAAGGGGAGGAAACAGAGCTGTTCCCAGCCAATGCTCTGGACCACCTGACACTTTAGTACGGGATCGAGATTCGACCTATGGTGGCCCCCACGACTCTAACCACCTAGCCACTCGGGCTGGCCTTGAGAGGTAATGAAAAACGTTCCACTTACTTGAATTTAAATCAAAGTACCTTCTGCGAACTGCATATGCGCGATACCTCTAATTGATGGACTAGGCTAAGTACGTATGCGTTTACGTTTACTCGCGGTCTCCTCCCGCTAGGAGAGTCTGACACGGGCTAGTGATAGTAGCATGTGGGAGTCCAATACACGTCCTTCGTTGTAACTTCTTGTGCCTTCTAGATAGAGCGAGCGGACCCCACTAATTGGCCACGCAACGCGGTCCGCGACCGTGAAAGTTTTTCGCTCTCGAACGCAGTCGTTTCAGCAAAATCGCTGTTTTAGTTTCAGGTTCCCGTGGTTCTGCAGCCGTTGGTATCGCTCGTAGCCGCTTCGTAACCTGTAGTGCCAAAATAAGCGTCGACAGACGCAGACAGACAGACAGACAGACAGACAGACAGACAAACCAACTACTCTAACTCTTGATGCGCATGAGCGCTGAATATTAAATATAGTTACTTCTGGCAATGCTATCTGTGTTATTTGTCAGATGAACGATAACAAAAGGTGAAATGGCAGGAGCAGTTGCTGGCATAACCATTTTATAGCTATCATGATCAAGTTAGCCCTAGATCTCACATTGGAATATCCACAGACTGGTAACTACAGTTCAATGTTGATTCATTGCACTAACGATTCTGGGGAGCGACTTCCTCCTCCTCCTTTCGTATTCGTACTGAATGGAGTGGACGTTGCATTTCCTGGTAGGGTGGATAGTTGGAGCGGCCACCTGGAATCAACAGTATCATCTTCAACCAGCAACAGGAGGGAACACTCAGTTATAGACTTGGAGATGATGAAGCTCATGTCCAGCTTGCAGGTGTGTATAGAAACCATGCTTGCCTCTCTTCCACCTCTGTTATTATCATTGTTTCATGCGTGGGGTGTCGTCTGCCACTAAAGTAGACCTATACCTGGTTAAGGAACTCTTCAGGTGTGCATTCCTAGTGCTGTATTAGAGCACTGGACAGAAGGATCTGGCATGAGAGGATGTTATAGTGTTTTATTGTGTCAAACATGGTAGCAAGCTGTAAATGAGTCATAGAACATTTGCTACTTTCTTCATTGTTTCCTTGCTTGCGCGCTACTGAACCGTAGGATAGCAATCAACTCAAACAACACTTTTGCTTTCCTGAGTGGCACTAAATCCTTAGCACTGTAAGCTACCACTGCATTTCAGCATACTTAATGGTTTGTTTCTGGTAGCTAACTGTCGCCATAAACAGTCTTGCTAACCATGGTATAAATTTGGATGTGTGCGCATCAGAGTTAGAGAGATTCATCACTCGGTCACTATTGGCAGGTTCTATCTGCAGTATCAGAAATGACCTCTTCTCAGAGGATAGAGAGTCCGGTATAACTACCGCGGGTGACGCCCTCGTGACAAGAAGAAAGGAAGACCAACAGTGATAAAAGTGTAAAGGAAAAGCACGCATCTGACATACATATGCCAGCTGGTGGGCGCCATTAACTGTAAGACAGCAATACCCGCGAACACTCCTAACAAATGGGAAGCGGTCCAGAGATGAATTTACTGCCTGGCATCAGGTGACATTTAGACGGACAGTTTTACATCAGTCTTGTGACACGCTAAACGCTAGTCGTTGTCTGAACCTGATACGCCGATGATCAACATTCCCGACAATGGCGCAACCACTGCCTTTCGCTCAACAGTAGTAAGTGACATCAGTTCTCTAAAGTCCTCTGTGGACAGCCTGAGGGAGGATATCCAACTTCTGAATGGGAAATTGTTTGTTGACCGGGTTTCGCCACTTTTCTCACAACATGAATTTGTTTAAGTTTAAGAACAATGGTAAAGGATTCTCTGGAGGGCCACGAACACAGCATTGTAAAACTCATCCTTAGTTGAGCAAACATGGACGTCTTAGACTGCACACAG
Organism: Geodia barretti; assembly: GCA_030341885.1. Classification (NCBI taxonomy): domain Eukaryota; kingdom Metazoa; phylum Porifera; class Demospongiae; order Tetractinellida; family Geodiidae; genus Geodia; species Geodia barretti. Next base: position 52,363 of record CASHTH010003084.1, read on the forward strand.
TGCAGTCACAACCAAAAACCGAGTAGCTGTCAGAGATGGCAACACCTGTGTATTACATGCTTATCATTCTATGAGGGAGCACAGTCATGCTTCGGGACAATATAGGGCTTGTGTGGAGGAAAATACGTGCAAGCAATGTCAGTTTGAAAATGTAACCATCGTCCATTCTACTACTGCATCATATACACTATAGGTCATCCCTGTCTTGTCTCCTTGCGTTTTATGCCATCCCTATATTCCACACTTGTTTAACCGATTACACGCCGTTAATTTTATGCGCGCATGCGTGCGCACGCCATTATCAGCGAGAAGCATCTATGAGGCCTGTGTGGTTCCCGTGCTGCTGTTCGGCTGTGAGAACTGGATGCTGACAGATTCGATGCTGCATCAGCTGGAATCATTTCAGGGGGAAATTGGTCGTCGCATATTGAAACTGTCGAAGTATCACTCTACACTTTCTACTCGTTTGGCTCTCAGGTGGCCCTCAGTAACAGCAAGAATGTTTGTTCGTAAACTGAGTCTTCTATCAAAGGTGTCTGATGACGGAAATAGCATTGGGAGGCAAATATTTTCAAGCTCACCACAAGATTCTCTCAGGCTCGTGCAGGAATGTAGAGCTATGGAGGGTAAGCTCTCCTGTCAGGGCTCTACCGATGCCATGCTCAGTGCCCAGTCAACTCTAAGAGAATTAAAGCGAGAAGTATTACAGGCAGACTGGGAGGCCTGCACCACCGAGGCCAGCCGTCACAACAGTACAGCGATTGCATCAGGAATAGCTGCTGATACATCTTGGATGAAGCTGTGGGACATGGCACTTGATTACGGACCTCGTGGTACTGACTCTCTACAGGCCCTTTATCGCGAATTGACCAGGCCACAGTTTCAGCCAGGCATCTGCCATCTCTGTGGTGCCACAATGGATGTTTCTTACTTTCATCACTATACTCTCTCTCACACGCCTCTCTCAGACCCAGACCAGATTATCAACTCTCTTTCGTCCGCTACTTCTGATATTTTCATGTATGCTAGACATTACAAGTAACTTTATTTTTTGTAAAACATGTCGTGCCTATTCTTGTTTGGCTTGCAGTGCATTAAAACCTTTGACCTTTGTAAGTGTGCGGCCGGATTTCGCAACCGCGTATATACACGTGGTCTTCGTGTTCCGGAACAATTTGTTAGTTACTTGTCCTATTACTGCTCTTATACTCTACCACTGACTCTTACTGTATGTGCAGTAATGTAGCTATGTGTTTTAATAATAGTTCATTATTACTCCTTTCTCTTGCACTATTCTAATAAAGTTACTCGACATCTAAAACACATTCTCACATCTAATCTGAGTCCTTTGCCGTGTTGGTAAAGAATGTTTTGGCCGTTATCAATTATACTGTTCAAAAGGTGACTTGGAAACCACATATAGCTAGCAGCACGGAACAAAAAAATGCCAACAAGGTGCTAATACTATTTTACAACAGGCGACAGGCTCCAACAATCTCACTGCGAAATGCTACTACAGATTCAGTGTCGGTTGAGCACTGAGTTATTCATATCCCCACATGCCAAGAGGGCATTATGGTCTCCTCAGCTTCAGAGAAGGAAAATGAAGTAACGGATCTTTGGGTGGATAATGGTGCTTATTGCTTTAGCCATACGGAACATAGAATTGTTTGCTCACAGAGAGGGTGGCTCACTGACATAATTATCGGTGCAGCTCAGATGCTCTTACTGCAGTTCTATCTCAGCATATCTGAAATGCAAACTCCTTTACTGCCTTCAAAAGGTAATTGAATTTCAGGTCCATTCTTGAGAGTTTGTTCAGATTGTGCATGTCAAGAACAACCACTGGTGTGTGGTATCCACCGTGGGGTGTGTGAGCGGAGTGATGCGTGTGTATATACGATCGACCGTCCCCGGTGCACCACACTTCCAGAATTAAAAATGGTTGACGACAAGTGGAGGATTACTCCAAATTTCTGTGTAAAATATGCTTTGAAAACAAACTTTAGAGTCTAAAAGGATAGCTATTTCATCAAACGCGCGGTCCCGCCTCGACAACGGCTAATAGTAATACACGCACCCCCCTCTTATTACGTGTGGGGCATAACTCGTCTGCGGGGCCGCATGAAGCAGGCTTAGGACTGTAGCTAGTTGTTCCGACAGTGAATCTCACCGTCCTGGAGCCGACACGTAAAAAATGCAGGTCCTACGCGGAATAAGCTTTTTACTTCTTGTTCAGATTGTTGTCGGTAAGGATTGAGCGAGCTGGTACATAGCTACGGTGAGACTGCTCCTCTGTTGTCTGTAGTTACTGGGCAGGAGTGCTCCGAGGAGGGAGTGGTGAGGTTGGCAGATGGCGTGAATGTGGACGGAGTCGGAGTTTACGGCAGAGTGGAGATCTGCATCAACCAACAGTGGGGCACGGTGTGTGACGACGGCTGGGACGTGGCAGAAGCCCGCGTCGCCTGCTCACAACTGGGTGATTTCGACTGTAAGTGTAGCGAGCTATAGCTATAGCGGCTTATGCCTGGCCTTTGATTCATTTGCAGTCGCTAATCCTTTTACCGAATATGGCGGTGGATCTGGTCGAATTCACAGTTTTTCTTGTGCTGGGAATGAAAATGGTCTTCTGAACTGTTCGAGCGATCTAGATGTTGATTACTGCTACCACTTTAAAGATGTTGGAGTTAGATGCTATTATGGTTCGTTCATTGATCTCAGATACCATAATATATAGCTTGACATTAAAACTCCATCATCCGCAGCGCAGTGTAATGAGACTGACGTTAGACTGGTTGATGGCAGGACTCCAAATTATGGACGGGTGGAGATATGCTTTGTAGGGGGTTGGGGATCTGTGTGTAATGATGGTTGGGATGAAAGAGATGCAGAAGTGGTGTGTAGACAATTAGGATGTGATGGAAGTGAGTTTGCTCTGTAACAATCTGTATTATCTGATGCAATGTTCATCATCCCAGGGCCTATTGCACTGATAAACTATCCAGTATTGTCTAATTACCCACTGCAATATCACCTTGATGATGTTGAGTGCTCTGGAAGCGAAGATATGTTGAGTGATTGTGCACATGGCGGAATTGGTGTTCACGATTGTATGGAAATGGCAGAAGTAGCTGGAGTTATATGCAGTGGTGAGTTTTTTTTGGTGTATAGTCCCATCTCTGGAGTCATTCGTGTGCCAATGAATGTCAGAGTGCAACGAGACAGATGTAAGACTGGTTGATGGTGTGACTTCTGATGACGGACGAGTTGAGATATGTTTCAGTGGGCTGTGGGGCTCAGTATGTGACGACAGTTGGGACTATAGAGATGCTAGAGTTGTTTGTCAGCAACTAGGGTACAACGGAAGTAAGTTCTTCCCTTCCAATACATATGCTCACTTCTTCATTTCCACGCAGCGTCTGTTGCACTGTCAAGTCATCGCGTGTTAACAGACGAGTCGCTGTTCTATTATCTTGATGATGTTGACTGCCGTGGGAACGAAAACTTACTAAGTCAATGTGAACATGGAGGAGTTGGTATACATAACTGTGGTGTGGGGCATCAAGAAGCTGGAGTTATATGCAGCAGTAAGCTTTAGTTTATAATTGTAGTATGGCGCAAAGTGCAGCATCTGAAAAAATTATTATTACCTAGACGCCGTTGAATGCAACGAAACTGATGTTAGGCTAGTTGCGGGTACAACCCCCTATGATGGACTGGTTGAGATTTGTCTCTATGGGCTGTGGGGCTCAGTGTGTGACACCAGATGGGACTACAGGGACGCTGGAGTTGTGTGCCGACAGCTGGGATATGATGGACGTAAGCCTAAGAGCACTCAGACATTAATAAACAAACTCCACATGAATAGAGTGTTATAACCAAATATTTCATCCATTGCACTTGATTTCTATTTTGCTAAAATAGCCTCATATCCTTTGCTAAGCCACGATGGCAGTAGTGAACTACGGTATCATCTGGATGATGTCCACTGTGAGGGAACTGAGAGCAGTCTCAGTGACTGCAGTCACAGAGGTATTGGGGTCCATTACTGCTACCTGTACGAACCAGCTGGAGTCGTATGTACCAGTGAGTTTATGCATATGGTGTTTAACGTAGTTAGTACGATGCTGTAAGGGACAAATCCAAAACAAATAATTAAAACGCCCTATCATAGCCCCATACCTACATATGATGCTAGGTACTGTGCCCATCCCTATATATAATACATTTCCGTACAGAAAAAGGCCTATTTGACGCAAGGTTTGTATGTAGGAATATTTAATAGGAGTGCTATTGTAGTACAAGTAGATGATGGATGGTCTAAGCATATTACAGTTATATTTTGCTTTCCTGTAAGCTGCAGTTTTCTCTCTAGATGTAACGTGTATTGAGGGAGCGGTCCACCTGGTTGGTGGTGATGATGTATCTCGAGGGAGAGTGGCGTACTGCTATAATGGAACCTGGTACTCTGTTTGCGCCAGTGACTGGGATACCACAGGAGAGGAGGCAAGAGTTGTCTGTGAAACCCTCGGCTACGATACATCTTACTATGGTGATTAATATGCATGTTGCCTTATGAAATTGTGATATATATGTATATATTTTTATAGCTTCAGTTGTTGTCAACTATGGTCGAGGAACAGATCCAATCCTCCCACTGAGTATTGAATGTGGCAGTGGTACCAGTGCATTCAGTGACTGCTCTACAGCTGAGCTTGATGTTAGTCAGTGTTCACATGCTGCTGGAGTGGACTGCTTCGGTACACTTTTTTAAATTTTGCCACAAAGTTTTCAATCCCTCCATGACTATTTCTCACAGCAATCTGTACTACAGTTGGTCTTACTGACTGCAGTCAATGCAATGGTGAATCCTGCACTAGCCATTATGGCTGTCGCTGTGGCTCTGACTGCTTCTTTTATGGCAAATGCTGCCCCGACATCTCCGTGACAAAGAATTGCTTTGGTGAGTTTGCTACGTACAGCATAGCAGGAAAATTTAAGATTTTTGACGGATTGCTTACCCCAACTCGTGCCAGAAATATTTTGCAGGCGGCTAGCAAGGAAGACCCTTAAGAATAGTTTGATTTTATGGTAGCTCTAATACTTACTCCAAAAAGAAAATGCTCTCACAGCAGCATAATAGTTCTAAGACTAAATGCATGCAAAGACTGTTCTTTTGTGCAACAGTGGAAGAGTGTGAGCACGGAGCAGTTCGTCTGGTGGGTGGACTAACAGACTCCACCGGGAGACTGGAGCTCTGTGCTCTTGGGGTGTGGGGCAAAGTCTGCAATGCTTTTGGATATTGGGGTCCTGACACTGCCAGAGTGGTGTGCCGTCAACTTGGCTTCTCTGAAGATGGTGAGCTATATTATGACAAGAAGCTCCTACTGCTGAATATCCATTACGAACTTCAGTCAATTAACTGGGTTAATGCGGTGAATCACATAGTAAAGACGGTAAAAATTTAATGAACTCAGAAGTAGCTTCTTTCATCAATACTAATAGAATTTTATATTGTTGGTTTATCTGCCTGCCTGTTCCTAAATGTTGTTGAGCGTTAAGTTCAATATGTCTCCTCACTAAACTCAAATGCATACAGAAAGAGTATGAATTTAGTCGGCGTGTGCTTAACTGTGCATCCCGTTTTGCTCATTAACATTGCGGAAACTCCATATAGCTAACCTGCGTGATCACATTGGGATAGCAACCTTAGAGTATCAGTAAGTTTTAGCATCAAAAATGGTTCCTCCCACAAATGTAGGTGCATATATCCTGAAAGATGACATAGAGCGATTTGGGACCAGTGATAAAGATGCAGTAATAGGAAAAGTCCACTGCATTGGAACAGAGTCAAGGCTATTGGAATGCTCCCACAGCAGCATTGGGTTCCACTACTGTAGTCCCTACTATTTTGATTATGACGAACTAGACATTGTCATCAGCTGCTATGGTATGTATGGGTGTGCATGCATTTCAGGGATTAATGTTTCTAATCTGGACAACAGAAACGAGTTTAAAATATTACGTGTCCTTGCCATGCATGAACTGTTACAAAAACGCCTTAATAGAGAGACTGACACGCCCATGTATAGACTGTTCCACTGTACAGTATAGACTCATGAGGTTGGCCAATGCACAAGCAGTTTTAAATGCTAAGTATAGTGACTGAGACCACAAACCTATTTTGCACACACTGTTTAGAAGGAATTTCAACCACAGACCTTGTTTTTTTACAAAACAGATGAGGTGAGAGGCTGTGAGGATGGAGAGGTGAGGCTGGATGGTGGGTTTACCTCTTCCACTGGTCGCATGGAGGTCTGCATGGACAGGAGATGGGGAGGAGTCTGCAGTGATGGGTTCAATGTGAAAGATGCTAGAGTCGTGTGCAGTGAACTAGACTTCAACCCAGGAGGTAAGTTGAATGTTTTGGCAAATAAAGAAGAGTAGTCCATAGGGAACGGCTTTTACCATTTTCGTGTGTGACAGCAGTGTAGCTGTGGATTGCACAAACCATCTGGGGTGACTTTGCTCCCAAACTGGCTATGCACCCCTTATTAATGCACACTTTAATGCTATTTATAGTTTTAACCTATATTAGTATCAAGCCTTTATTCTGTATAATGCTAGATGGTGCAATAATTGAGGGGCCTGTTACCCTTGAGGCTAGTCCAGTGTTTGTTGGGAGTGTGACATGCACGGGCTCCGAGCAGAGTTTCAGTGAATGCAGTCACGACAGGCCACCCAGTGGAGGGTGCTCAGTTGCAGCAATTTCTTGTGGAATGTCAAGCTCCAGTGAGTAACTAATTAGCGACCACCTAGAATCTAGACTCATTAAATGATAATATTCCTGTGATAATTGATACAGATCAGACGAGATGTACCCAAACTTTCCCTACTTCAGTACCTGAGCTACAGAGGTATGTGGGGTGTGGGGGCATGTGTGGCCACTATACTGAAATTAGTTTCAATTTCCCCACGGACATACAGTGAAACTCAGTAAATTATTGCAGAAGACATGTAATTTCAGTGTGAACCGTATGAATTCTCATTGTAGCTACATAAACTGTAGCCACTGCATGCATAGGAATCTGACACAAACCTACATGTCTATACCTTCAAGGACTTATGAAAGTAGATATTCTTGAGATACGAAAATATTGGGGTACTTTGTTGCGGCTTGCATGCCACGTGTATCTGTGCTATACATGCACAGCAAAATTTTCTCCTTACCCATGTGCTTAGACCAACAGATATGTAGAGGTTCCTGCTATAAGACAGACTGACAGATGCACTGAAACTCTAGCTTCACATTAGTGCCTGAGAGAGTGATAGCTACCCCAGTTCTGACTTCTATCACTGTTATTACATTGCATACACATGTTAGCGGCTCTTTGATGACTCCAATCCTTCCCTAGTTATTGAGAATGTTTGGTGTACAAGTCAGAAACTGCCGTATGTGAAGGTGTAGTGAGACTTGGCATCGATCATGTGTATGCCAGATCAAGACTGGGAGACCAGAACACCATCGCACAACTTTCTAATTGAGAATCTAGAGACAGTAGTGACTGTGATTGCTGATCATGATGATGTCTGTGTGAATCAGGTTTAAGAGTTCTTTGCAATTTCTACCTACCACCCTGTGGTAATGCCACCACCCTGCCCCTCCTTCCCCATCTGCCAGTAAGATATAATATACGTTCTCGTTAGTAATGTATCAAAACACTGTCTAGGAGTACTTCTGGTTTAGTAATGCAAACACAGCTTTGTGACTGGAAGACCAGTTTAGCTACACCCCCTGAGCCTAGACAAAAGTTCGCCTCCCCTTTACTTACTCTAACTTTATCTACTAGCTTAACTCCTTCGCAAACACTTGGACAAAATTTCAACTATCCTATCTGATCATAGGTGCATAATTGTATAGGATGGTTCGGTAGTATCCGACCAGCAGTTGATAGGTGTGGTCAGTTGACTAAACTCTAGTATTTCCCTTTGTATGGATATGTTGTTTGTTAATTCTGACGAGCAGTTGATAGGTAGTATCATTGAACTAAACTCTAGTATTTTCCTTTTAGTATGATACTGTAGTTTCCTAGCTGATAGCAAGGGATAGGTGGGTGTCTATTGGAATTTGAGTATTTCCTTTGTTGGCTGATAGGTGCACTATATAACACGATCATAATTTGATGTCATGATAAATCAACAGTCACACACATCACACACTACATATATTGTCAGCATTGTGAGATGTTTTCATAGCCGATCTAATGAGACATCACTTGCTTTAACACAACCCACGTATTTCACTTTCTTCTTGTTTTTCGTTATCTCTTCTGTCTTTTGCGCTTCTTTTCTTTTACTCAAAAACATGTTAATGAGGATAGCACAATGAGCAACAAGCATAAAGTAATATTGTGAAACACTACAACCATGCAGCCACATAGCCAACATATCAGACTGACAGCCGTACAGCACAAGCCCTCAACATACAATCAGACTGACACAATGAACGACGGCCACAAAGCCACATATCAGACTGACAGCCGCACGGCCACAAAGCCCAACATATCAGACTGACAGCCATACGGCCACAAAGCCAACATATCAACTGACAGCCGCACGCCACAAAGCCCACATATCAGACTGACAGCCATACGCCACAAAGCCAACATATCAGACTGACAGCCGCACGCACAAAAGCCCAACATATCAGACTGACAGCCGTACAGCCACAAAGCCCAACATATCAGACTGACAGCCGTATGGGCACATAGCCCAAAATACCAGACTGACAGTGAGGGAATATATAAACGAATGGACAGACACATCCCTCCCTACATTCAAACCTGCAAGGCATTTCTATAGGAGCAACAACACCGTGATTTACGATACAGAGACCAACACTCACCAGCACTAGGAGTCAAGAATCAGCCCGTCTCTCTGGCTGAACCGCCTTTCCCGCGCAGAATACCGCCCAAGTCTTACGCGCATGCGTAAACAATATCGTTCGATTTTTGCCAGTCTGAGTTTGAATCTTGCCATGCAGAGAGAAGGGAGAAGACTCGATCTCTCCGAGAGTGGAAGAGCCTTCGTGAACGTAAGACTGTTGGGTATCTAGATATAAGTGTCCACCCTGGTTACTCCTGTTCTAGATGCAGGAGGCTGTTGCCGGAATACTCGCCCGTGCAAGCCGAGCGTGAGCCCCTAGTGGAACGGTTAAAAATTTGAGACCTTGAGTGTACAGACCTCTATCTATCTCAATCCTAGTCTCCTTGGGGTTCTCCTGTGCCGGTCCAGGAGGCAACCCCTGATAGATGTTGCTGTGTAAGTAACCTCGAGTGTAAGCGTGTGTATTTACACATGTGGTAAGTAACTTCTGCCATTTAGCACAGCAATGACAACTTCGCCCATGTGACTGACAACACAGGAAGTTGAATCTACTGCAGTAAGTACATGTTCGTGAGTGTTTACTTTGCGCAGGTACGATAATTGCAGCAGCAGTGTGTTTAACAAGGCAAAACGACGACCGAAGAGGGAGAAGAGATGGGCGTGCTGATTTTATGGTGAAAAAGCTTCGCTGTGAGGAGTGAGAGGGTGTCCAGCTTTTTTTACGACTCGACACTGCCGTGCATCCCGAAAGACTGAACAACCAAGTCGTCAAACACAGCCACGCATATACAGTGATTCATCTCATCAAGACCTGCTCCCCGTGGGTTTCCCAGCTGGGCAGTGATCCAGCAGTGAACATACTGAACAATGGAGTATTTCATTCTTTTGTAATCATGTGAATTGACAGGGATATGTGATGCGCAAGATGATCTGATAGATCATGAACACATTGGGGATAGTCTTAAAGATATGTGATGTGCAAGTATTATAGGTGGTCTGCATTAGATATAAAGGTCAAGGTTAGGTCTTCTGCTAACTACCTGTCAAGTACCTGGCACTTAGCCCTATCCACTACTGGTCAGGTGGCAGGAAATGTCTTCTATCTGGTAGTGCATGATAGGCCAGAGCACATGAACTCCCACCAAGCAATCCTTGATCAAACCAGCAGTTTGGCAGTTCAAAATTTGCCCAGTGTTAACTCGTGGTCTCCCGCTAGTATGCTCACGGAGAGTCTGACACGGGCTAGCTACAGTAGTAGATAGCATGCGGAAGTCGATACACGCTCTTCGTTGTGACTTCATGTACCTTCAAGATACACAGAGCCAGCGGACCCGGTCGAGGTAAGCCTGTGCCAATTAGCATATTGGCTTGTTCACTTGCTTTTCACGCCATAACTTTAGAACGCAGTATTTTTACGAAAATCGCCATTTTTAAAATTAAGCCAGTGTAACGCTGAACCTGTTGGTGTCGCTTTTTGGCCGGTTTGTTGTACGTGGCGGCAGAAAATGTGGTAACAGACACACACACAGACAGACACACAGAACGACTACTGTAACCCTCACTGCACATACGCGCCGAGGGTTAACAAGTAAAGCTGAAATTAGTATATAGATGTCTTAATTAATTAAAGAAGAACAGTCTCTGATCTTCTCTGAGACAACCAACTATTAAACCTCCATAATCAACAGTGGCGAGGGTTATGCACTTTCAAGTGCTTTTCATTGGTTGCTGCATTGATGTTTTTGTGTATGTGATGTCCGGGAGAGGTAAAAAGGATTCACGGCTTGTTGGTTTGGGTTCCAAACTTCAACCCTTCTATTTTGCAAGACTCTTTGGGTTCACATATTATTGTTACCTGTGGTAATATTTCCGGAAGTTTGTATCTGTCTAAGCTTGATGAGTCTAAGAAACCTCAACCAAAATGCAAATGGTTGTTCTCTCCTCCTGAGTTTGAGAGTTTTGCTGGGGAAAAAGCGAAGAAGTGGAAACAGTCCTTGCACCACCTTGGAAAGCCTTTATCAGATGATTTCATCAGAGCCTACCTTCTGTTACACAACTTGTTGTTGTTGTTAGTTTTCTAATGTTTCGAGGTCTGTTAGTGGCCCTATTTCTGCAAGTTAGCCTTGTTTGTTGCCACGAGTCATTCAGTCAGAATCCTTACATTCTACTGGCACCCTTTCAGATGCTGTGCAGGGTGACTCTGCCTCTGGGAATCACAGCCCTTGTTTACCTTGCTCTCATTCCACTCAGTCGGATTTTTCTGTAGATAACACAGGTTTGACTCCTTGCTCTGGTGCTATTAGGCACAAACCCTTGTTGGTCAACATTACAGCGAGGGTACTGTAGTTGTCCTGTGTGTCTGTCTGTTACTCTCAATCTCACTTCTCGGGTGTTTGTTTGTCTCACAAAGGATACGACCTACCAAACGGGCGACGAAGGTCAGAAAATAAAGGCGGTTTTCTCTGAAAATGCTCCGTTGCAAAGCTACAGCGCGAAAAAGCAAATATGCAAATACGCAACGGACGGGATGGCTTACCGCGGTCTGATCGATCCGCGTGCTCTGCGTACCTCGGAGGCACAAGAAGATGCAACGCAGGGCGTGTATCGCCTCTCGTATGCTATCTAGTAGTGTAGTTAGCCCGCGTCAGACTCTGCGCGAGCCTGCAAGAGACCGCGAGTAACAGCTAAAACTAAACCCAGCCCATTAATTAGTGGTAGGCTAGAGCGCATGCGTTTACTTACGCGTGCGCGTCACAATGCGCCGAGGGTTTGCACTTTCAGTGCTTTTCATTCTCTCTTTTGTGGTGGCTTACCGTCTAAAGGGTGACACAGACACCCTTAGAAGAATTGTGGGTGAGCGGTTTTGTAATAATGATGTAGAGGTTGCTAAGAGGCTTTTGTGGGATCACTGTAGTTGTGAGCTTGAGGCTAACGGTTTGGTGTTTCACGCACGTCGTGATTCAGACAATCGTAGTCAACTTGTAGCCAACCTCGATGATATTGTTCAAGCATTAGAAGTTTTGGATTCATCTGACACTATTCCCAATATCTACTGTGAGGCTTCTCAGCTGCACATGATTCCTCCTCTTTCTCTTGATCCCCTCAAATGTGAAGTGTTGGTGGTATAATGGTAGCATTGTTGCCTTCCAGGGTACAGATCCGGGTTCAATTTCCGGCCAACGCATTATCATCTTTAGGGGGTAATTATGCAGTTAGCATGAGCCCTGTAAGGGTGAATGCTGTCCTGTCTGGGTACTGCAACAGATATCCCTAGGCAAATGACATGTATGAACCCTGCTTGCACATGTAGGATTGTATAGGCTGATAAAATAATCCCCCACTACCTAGCTTCATACATGTCGGTTGCCCAACAAACAGTGGTGCAGGGGCTGGCTTTACTACAATGTTAGGCAGAAGCTGGGGCACAAACAATGGAGGCTCAAGGTACATGCTTACCTCAGTGCATGCACCTTGCATATCTGGCAATAATAGTGACATATGACAATGCACAGACCCTTATGAAGTTCTGAAGTCTGTCCCTATTTGGGAGCACGAATCTTTTCCCTGGAATCGAGAAGCGTCTGCGTCTCGGAGGTTGTTTTAGTACTGCAAGTATGGCATTTTCAATTCTGTAAGGCTGGTAGTGTCCACTGTAGGGAGGTTGTCCGCTTCTCAGAGGGTCCATTATGGGAGGTTTGACTGTATTCACGAAGAGCTCGTGATTCGTCGTAGATGTTCATACTGTGCGTGGAGGAGAGACGATGCACAGCTAGACGGGCACAGTCGCAAAATGCTTTACGCATGCTTTGTGCGCTGCAAAACATAATACATACATATTCCCCTCTTCCCCAAGCGAGGTATCCTGATCAAAGGTTTCCAATCTTAGGTCGTGATTAGGGAGGTGTTCTAATCTTAGAGAAAAGTTTCATGATTACAGTTCTGTGTGCTGATCTTAGTAGAAGTGTTATCATTAGTGACGGTGTCCTATATACTAATTCTCAAAGCGACCGCCTCAGACTTGTACATTGTCTGGTAAGAAAAGAACTCCCAAACCCCTGGGAAGCCTGCAGGCAGGAGGGGAGAGGCCACGGAGACAACTGAGAGCAGGAACCTCCTGAGAGCAGGACACCCGAGAGAGCCTACCCTGCACCCCACCCAGCAACCTCCACTGACAACCATGCCATCACCTCCACAAAAAAACTTTTTTATGCGCGCATGTGCCACTGAATTTTACCAATAGTTTGCAATTACAGCTACAATGATTCTCATTGAAGTATGCGTGGTGTGCGATGAACCAGAGGGAGAAGATTTTAGTGCTGAAGTACAGACAATAACCTCCGTTGACTTGGAACGTGAAGATGAGTTACACAGCATCCTGAGCTGCGTGCCGCTTTGTGGGCGGCAGGCTGCCTGAGCGTCTTCGCTTAAGTGCCATAGAGAATCTTTTAGTGGGGAATGCGGAGGATGGAGTGGCGACCACAGAGGTTGCTGGTGTTGCAGTTGGGATCATGGAGGGTGTGCGTGAGCTTCCAGCATAGCCAGTTTCGTCTTCACTTCCTCCAACTCTTCTAGCTTTCTTCTGATTTCTTCATACCAACTGGCATTTCACCGGGCCTTGATAAAATGTAGCCGGATTTCACTGCCTCCTGCGCGACTTTGTTTGTTCGGCCCATGCTTTCCCCTCCAAAAACAGCCTCCATTCTGACTCGTTGGCAATTGACCTTTCATGCCGAAAGTTGTTGAATAGGGACATGGCGATACAAACACATTCATTCAGACGAATCCCCACCCTCCACTGCAGCGCAGAACTCACGAAAATGATAGCATTGACGATCGTTGGTAGCAAGTGGTGAAAACGCTAATCTTACGGTATAGAATGGTCACTTCAACATCCCCACGTGCATCCACCTACATACCGACCATTGACTACGTTCCCATGTATTGGGATAGTGAGAGATGTGTGTCCTCTCTGTTATTTTTTTCTTCGCCTCCACAGGGATGATGTACATTGGGTCATTTTCTCCACAAACCCTGGTCATGGTGTAATCCACCTCGGCTTTCTTCCTCTTTTATCACTTTCGGCAGCCTGTGTTTCTCGGCCTAGGGCGGAACAGTACTCCAGGCAGTTGCAGTCCCGCGGGGCGAGGGACATCGATGCGGCATGAGCTATCTTCTTCAAAAGAGGCGTTAACAAATAGTGGCAAATCTCTGCCTCACTAGTGTGGCCTCTGCAGATGGAGAGGCCCAGACAAAGATCGAAAAGAAGTCCCTGAAAGTACGTCCGCCAAAACTCGGCGTTGTGCAGCGTATTCGGCAACGAAAAAATTTCATCGACTCCTTGCCAACGTTCTGGAGTTGTTTTTTTTACGGCTACTGGAAGTCGTCCGGCAGCAGAGGGTCACACACGATAATGATACGTTGCCGCGGAGGGGGGAGGCGCGAGAAGTTCCACGAGTCAGAGGGACTGGGTGCCATATTCCCCACAGTGGTAGCGACGTCAGTAAAATTTTCAAAGTTTGTTAAAAACGCTTTATGATAGCATTATCAGATAGATAATGAAACAAGGATTGCAACGATATATAAACATCGTACGTTGCTAGCTCCAATCAAGTAAATTTCCGCCTTGAACGCATTCCCGATTCTCCGCTTATTGTAATATTACTCACTGTGGCACAAATTTTTATGTCTGAGTTATATTTAATGATAAATCACCTTTTTATCCACGAACGGCAGGGTAATTAATGCTGCGGAGGCTGAAACAAGTCAAAAATCGTAAGTTTCCCTCAGGACCACACCTCCAAGGCGGAGCGCCAGGGGTCAAAGTGCAGCTGTGTCAGCACGAAGCTACAAACAAGGCTTTCTTGGTGCCCAAAAGCAGGATTCGGGTTGAGCTGCAAGTTATATAGGCTTTCTACACAAAATCATGGCCGAAAAGGAATACACGGTAAGAGTTTGCGTTTATAAATGTGATGAAATAAACCCTATGCTTCGCACCAGCTCTACGTTGCTGAAAAGGTCCATTGTGTTTGGCTAGCAGATGGAGACGTTCATGTACTCTTTGAAAGCAAGGTGTTTGAAGGTCCTGATCATCTTGGATGTGCTGTTGTGGACAGAATAAGCAACAAAGAGGTTGTTCTGGAATACTTGAAAACAATGGTCTCCATCCCACAGATCGAAAGGCTCATAACTATGGTTCCAGTGTCAGAAACTGGAGTTTTCAATGACTAGTTAATATTATGTGTTGTTGTGAACATAATTTTAGCGAATTGATCATTATAATGCATAAAACCACACTTTCAGATAAGTAACAAATCACCACTCCTTATATCGTCTAAGAGGGGAAACCAAGATAGATCTTCTTCGCCTTCATATGCAACCTGAAACTCATTCGTTACAAAGTTGAGCTGCTGTACGACTCCTTCATACCAGACTATTTCACCATCAACTTCAAATCGGTGCTTGATCCTTCTACCTATTAGTAGTTCGGGTTGGAACAGTATATCTTTAAGTGTTTCTTGCTCTGGAGAAGTAGAATTCTCATGGTGCTCAACGTCATCTACCAGCTTGCCCAATTTTTCTTTCAATGTTTCAAGAGAGTGAGCTTTGCCTCTAGACGAAAATGCAAAAATAGAACTGTCAGGATATGGTTGAGTAAGAACTTTCTGCCGGAATTTTAGTTGCACTTTTAAAATTCTAAGCTTTTCAGCTTTCTTTAATATGTTCTGCAGTCCTCTTTCAATATCCCCCCTATTCATCCACAAGCCAATAGATTGAATTTCTTGTGTTAGCTTGTCATTATCTTGAGTGGCCCGCATTTTTCTACGAGTAATATCTTCCTGTCTTTTGAGAAGCACATCTGCCCGTCTTTCTTCTATTGCCTGGCGCCTCTCATTGAACTTCTTCCTAACTGATGGGGCCAATTTTCGTGCAACTTCAATGAGTTTCTTTCTATCGTCCAACGGTTGCTTTTCAAACCAGGATGAGGTTTTGTTGTGGGAATAAAGAATCATAGACTCCAGTGCTACAACAGACGCATTTGGCTTTTCTCTAACTAATCTGTCTAGAATAGCAAAATCTCGCTCTGGAGCAACATTTGTTGTAGGCACACTTGCCACTTTTTCTATTACCGACATATCTGTAACTGAGTGATACTTACCGCCAGGAAGATGATCAAGGAGAAGTCTGTGTGTTGTAATTGAAAGGGAAGAAAAGAGGAGCTGAAGAATTTCTTGTGTTATCTCATTGCGCGCGGGGGATCTATATATAGATTCGTTACGCGGATGTTAGCCAACGCGATGGGTATATATATAGACGCGCAGGAACAACTCACTTCTCTCTTGGTCCTAGTTGCCGTCTTCACTCGCTGGCACAACCTAGACCTTGCTACACCTTTGACCTTTGAGTGGGCGCACAGTGTGCGCATGTACAAACATAAAAGGCGGGGCTGGTGTGCGCAGCAGCTGCCCCACCTTCCGCGCGTAGTTAGTTCGCAACAAGAGCGATGAATGCAGATCAGGCGTTGGAGCTTGTGCTAGACGGAACTACGGACGAACTTGACTCCGGGGACGAGACAGATATTGATGAAGATGCATCATTT
The DNA here is from genome assembly GCA_030341885.1 of Geodia barretti. Lineage (NCBI taxonomy): Eukaryota > Metazoa > Porifera > Demospongiae > Tetractinellida > Geodiidae > Geodia > Geodia barretti. The sequence goes on from CASHTH010003084.1 coordinate 68,846, forward strand.
CCATTACCAGCTGATGAGGAGTCAGAATATGAAGGTAATTTTTTGTCCAGTACAAATAATGTAAAAAAATCTACAGTAAGCGACAGTAAGGACACACAAATGTTGCTATGTTGTGTAGCAACACCAACATCAGAGATGCCTGTGGAAACAGATTCTGGAGGAGAGAGTGATGCAGTAGGAGAGAATGAAGTAGGAGAAGAGAGTGTCCGTACGCGAGGAAGAGGAAGAGGGAGAGGGAGAGGGAGAGGGAGAGCAAGAGCGAGAGGGAGATCAACAGGGGGAAGGGGGAGGGGGAGACAGGCCTCGAGAGGGAGAACATCAATCGTTCCATGGGTCATAACAACACCTGGAAATGACCAACAACCACCACCAAAACCTTTCACTGCTACCAAAGCCACCAACCTACACCTGCCTCAAGATCCTCAGCCAATTGACTACTTCAGCCAGCTTGTTGACCATGACGTCCTTCAACTCATAGCTGATGAGACAAACAGGTGCTCAGGCAATACATGTTAGACATATACTAAAGTACAGCCATATCTAAATTCACATACCAACACCTCATTACATACATCCACAAGTATAATACAGGAACTATATAACTGTGTATGCAGGTATGCAGCACAAAAGATCACGGAGCTAGAGGCAGCTGGGAGACTTACCAGGAGATCACGGTTCAGGAAGTGGCATCCAACAAATCCCAACGAGATGAAAGGATTCCTCGCCATCATCTTCAACATGGGCCTCATAAATCTCCCTCGGATCGAGGATTACTGGAAGAGATCATGGCTGATTGAGGTACCATTCTTCGCCAGAGTGATGCCCCGAGACAGGTTTGAACTCCTGTTTTGGCTGTTCCATGTGAGCCACTCAACTTCGGCTAGAGCTAGCAGGATCGACAAAATCAAGATGTTGCTCGATAAAATGCTTGCTCGTTTTCAGTCCTGCTATTACCCTGGCTGTGAGTTGGCCCTTGATGAAACAATGGTTGGATTTAGGGGGAGGTTCATTTGGAAGCAGTACATTCAAAACAAACCAACGAAGTGGGGGATAAAGTGCTTCACTCTCGCCGATAGCTCGAACGGCTATGTGCTGAACATCCTGGTGTACACAGGGAGAAATACACTAGAAGAAGCAGAAAATAGCCAACTCCCACAGCCAGCCCGTGTAGTGATGCACCTGGCAGAGCCATACCTGCATTGTGGCCACCACCTGTTCACTGACAGGTATTACTCCAGCCTTCCCCTCGCCAAATCACTACATGCAGCTGAGACGGACTTCACTGGAACCATAATGAAAAATCGTGTCGACTTACCAGACACGTTTCGTTCTCAGCTGCGAATGAGTTCAGGTGAGGTGAGTGCTTACAGAGCAGATCATCTTTTGGCTTTAGCTTGGCTTGCTGAAAGGAAGAAAAAGCCAGTCGTCATGATTTCAACTTCTTCCTCGGCTGCAGTCACTACAGTTACCTCCCGAAATCACCACGTCCCGCCCCAGGTAAAACCTGTTGTAGTAGACTCCTACAATCACCACATGAATGGTGTAGACGTCGCTGACCAGTATGCTGTCTACTACAGCTTTGTGAGAAAAACAGTCAAGTGGTGGCGAAAGATTGTCTTCTGGCTCTTTGAAACGGCAATGGTCAACAGCTACCTTCTCTACACAGAGTCTACTGCTACACCGATGTCTCACATTGCCTTTCGTCGATCAGTGGTAGAGGCACTGGCATCAGCACATATCGCGACAGCTCCGCCACGTCCTGTGGGACGCCCACGAAAACGCGCACATGCTGTTGAGGCGGGACCTGAGAGGCTGAACAAGAGACTGCACCTCATTGACCAACGCTCACAGCGTCAGTGCGTAGTTTGTAGAAAAACCCGGCCCATCTACTACTGCAAGACCTGCCCTGATATGCCACAGCTATGCCCTACTGAATGTTTCGAACGTTTCCACACCCTACCACACTTCTAACTACATGTAGAACAAGCTATGTCTGGTACAAGTAATGTCAATCGTGAATATAACTTACCAGCGTTATCCATAGTAGTTTCTGCCATGGAAATGTGGCCTCCCGGCGGCTTTAAGATGACACTTGGCTTTCTAACACACGAAGAACGAATCTGGGCTTCGTCTGCACGCCTACACTAGGTATAAACACGCGAACAAAACGGCACGCAAGAACGCGTAAAAACCACGCGTACGCGTTAATTCCGCGCATGCGTATTAACGCG